>JBBPLN010000259.1:0-28511 GCA_038089815.1 Sutorius eximius | reverse complement strand
GGTGCAGCAAAACACCACGTTTATGGCCGAGTGGGCGGTGGAGAAGTTTGTGCTCGACGCGCCGCCCGAGGATCAGGAGAACCCTCCGATCATCGAACAAACGAGGACGTCCGAGGTACTGGGTGTGAAACTCATGGAACTGCTAGCAACAAAGAGGAATCCCATTCTGGTCGAAATTGCTTTTCGGGCCTATCTCATATATGAATTGCACTGGATCGCATCACAATGGGTCCTCGGCGAAGGCGCGCAAGTGTATAATGAGTACATCCGAGTCGATGCGATTTACCGGAGGATGTGGGATGCATGTGAGACACTTCCAGTATGTTGGACAGGCACGCTGAAAAAATTCATGGTGCTGAAGTGGGACAATTGATATCCGGGAACTGGAACCGGCGTGCACTCACGTGGAATCATATCCTGTCCGCTTGTTCGACGGACGCTGAACCCGCGCACGACGTTGTGTCGTCCATCATCTCAGCGTTTTCTGAGATCCTTCTGACAGCAGGTTGCACCACGCCTAAAGCGGACGTCATGAACGAGCTCGGGGCGAAGTTTGCACAGAAGATACAGCATTCTGTTTCGCTCGCTGGAGAAGTGAATCAAATGATTGGTGTGGGGGTGGTTTCGGAGGGTTATGGGGTGGTGGTGGTGCAACCCAAAATTATTTTCAACGAGAGAGAGATGGAGGACTTGTATGATGAGGAGAGGGAAAAGGGGGTGGAAGAAGGGGAGGAGACGGTGCTGTGTGCAGCCGAGTTGGGGTTGGCGCAGCGGATGAAGGCAAGACTTGGCGCGAACGCAAACACGTCCGGTAACAAGTCGATCGTCATCAAACCAAAAGTGGTTCTCGAGTCGGTGGTCGACCTGATTGAGTAGCTTATCCTCCCTGGAATCTCAGTCGACAATTCAATAAGATCAAAAATTATAAGCGATTCGAGGATTTAGGAAGTATACACTATCGTTACAGTCGAGTAAAATGAAAAAATGTCTACGAACGCTCTCCACGCAATCGCCGTGCAAGAGCAAGATCCTTAGGTTGGATGGTAACACGCTTGGCATGGATAGCAGCAAGGTTCGTATCCTCAAACAGCGAGACCAAGTATGCCTCGGCTGCCTCTTGCAGTGCCATCACAGCAGATGATTGGAAACGCAGGTCAGTCTGTCGCTCAAACGTGAGCATGAATCATGCAAAGCAGCATACCACAAACCTTGAAGTCCTGGGCAATTTCACGAACAAGACGTTGGAACGGTAGCTTGCGAATAAGCAACTCGGTCGACTTTTGGTACCGACGAATTTCACGAAGAGCCACAGTTCCAGGACGGAATCGATGAGGCTTCTTCACACCACCAGTCGCCTGCAGGCATTGTCAGTCTACGTCGAATAGAGTATCACTCTCACTCACGTTGGCAGCAGTCTTGCGAGCAGCTGACTTGGCCGCAAGTTGTTTACGAGGTGCCTTGCCTGCAACACATTGAATACCATTCCGACTAAACAGCACTTGTCGACTTACCACCGGTGGTCTTGCGGGCGGTTTGCTTGGTACGAGCCATTGTTTGATTGTGGTACTGGTTCGGGTAAAATGTGCGTGGCTCCTTCCATAACTCGACACCTCATATATAAATTGTCGCGTCGCGTGGTCACGTGTAGGCGTGTACCACCAAATCAACAATCCACTCCTTACGTAAATTCAACACAGCCACCGCACCTGACACATATATAGCGACGCGGGTGGTCGATTGACTACCCATATCTCTCGCCCTTACAACCACATACTCCCAAACTCCACCAACAAGAATCACTAGAAATGTCTGGCCGTGGAAAAGGTGGCAAGGTAAGCTGGAACGTGCTTGGGTCGAATGGGTTGTCTGACTAGGGAACAGGGTCTCGGAAAGGGTGGTGCCAAGCGTCATCGCAAGATTTTGCGTGACAACATTCAAGGTTAGTGTGGATCACTTTCACGACGATGAATGTGCTGAGTTTCGGGCAGGTATCACGAAGCCTGCTATTCGTCGTCTTGCACGGCGTGGAGGAGTGAAGCGTATCTCTGGTCTAATTTACGAAGAGACTCGTGGTGTGCTCAAGATCTTCCTTGAAAACGTGAGTTTTGTTCTTTTCCACCATGCAACTGTTCGTTTATCAATGACGTAGGTTATTCGTGATTCGGTCACATACACTGAGCATGCCAAGCGCAAGACTGTCACTGCTCTTGATGTCGTCTACGCCCTCAAACGATCAGGACGTACTCTCTACGGTTTCGGTGCATAAATGTTTTGGACCTGGGTGTCTATTTATCGTTGTATGACCTAGTGTACTGTAATCTTATTTTCTGGGACTCAAACCTCGTGAGACCATGGAAATTGGCAGTTTTGTGGCCGATATCCAGCATGCAGAGAAGTTCCTGTCTGTTTGGTCATGCTCTCGTTTTCAGCTGTGCTGAATCCTGACAAACAGTCTCAATGAGACCATCTACAATGTATGACCTGTGGCCATTGAAGAGCACGGAGTAGTTCTACGCCCTATTTCACTTAATAATCATTCGAGACCTCGGGTCTCTCAAGCCCGTTTGCCTGTATTCCCCATACATGTCTAGGTGTTGCCTACTGTCGCTCCCGACTCGCAAGCATCTTGCTACAACTTGCTGGAGGTCCAAGGGACCTCCCCATTCCATGGACAAGCGGATCCCCATCTCAGGACGGGGACGGGCTCTCGGGCCTCCGTGACCAGCCTGTCAAGAGACGTTACATACATAGATTAGATCCCGTAGACTTCGACCTGTCGCCTAGACCGGGACAGGTCATCAGTCTGCCTAGTGGAATCATCTCAGCGCGGTGAACCGTATAGTACATGACTTCATCGTGTAACATGTACAACCAGGACTTGAATGTCTGCTGGCATCGGTTTCCCCTCTCTCATACCATCAATGCATACCCTTTCGCCAACCCACGTGGACTCGGAGTCGCCCCAGTCAGAGTGACAAGACAACGCCAAAGAAACCGTCGCCCTGCCAACCTGTCCATGTCAATGGCAACACGCCACACTCATCCTCAAACGGGGTGGGCGTGCCACGAGGAACAATGAATACGAATGGATGTAGTCTCGAGCCGTTCCGGGAAGCGCTTAGTGGAGTCGGAATTTTCCGCGCTACAGAACGTCTGGGGACTTTTACCTGATCAGAGGGTAAAAGTCCCTAGAGTTATAGGATACATTTGCATCCCGTGTTTACCCGATTTTCCTATAACGTCTCGAGACTAGAATGGATGGCCCTCTCAGACGGCCCATGGGGACCAACGAGTCGTACGGAGGGCCAATCACTCTCTTGTCCGGGGAGCACTTACAGGCATGGTCGACATCAAAGGACAAGGAAAGAGGGGAAGGAAAAAAAAAGCTGATCATTACAATGGCCTGTTCATACATTCTTGCTAATCCAAATTTGCGATGCATGCATAAGTATAGAGAAAGGCGAGGCGAAGAAGGAACGGAAAAAAGCACACGCGCGCGTGTCATTTGTCCATACTATGAGGCAACAATTATAAAAAGAACGCAATCATGGAGGTACATCCGATGGGGTATCATCAGGCTGGGTAATAGTCAACGACGGTCAACAGGAAAAGAGAGGAAGGAAGCGACAAGCGAGAAAGAAATCTTGCAGAGGAAATCTATGTTCCTCCTGACTCGTCCACAAATATATCCGCGTAGTGTTCCAAGATTGTCTCGATGGCCTTGAAGGATACGCGTAAGCCCACAAGAAGAGAGACATGCAGAGAAAAAGCAGTGTGAATACTCACCTTGTTCTGGTAAGCCGCATCCACCATACTGCCATTGCCATGTCCAGAGATACTCCCATTACTCGATATCTGGCCAAACAGTGTTGGCCCAAAGACGATCGCAAGGTTCTGAATCGACATGGAGTTGTCGGCTTCGCATTGCGCGATCCTGCATATCCACCTCTCGTCAGCACAATATCGCAATGAACACACGCTCTCGTGACATACTTGTGTAGGTGGCCCATAAAGTACTTTAGGGTCGCATAATTTGGGTCTGGCAGATCGTTGACGCGTTCGTGAAGTCGAATGTGTCTTAAACGATCGTTCTCGATTCCTGACTTTGGATTAGGATAGGAGGTAAGCGATACAGCCGACCAGCTCACTCGCGGCGTCTATGAAGCCTTGATGCAGATTTAGGGTGAGAAGAGGGTCTGGGAGCTCCCTGAACCACATTTTGAGCACGCTAGTGACGTTGTTGATGTCGGACGTCCACTCCTCCGAGTCCAAATCCACGGAATCCATGTCTGACGTACGCTGTCAACCACTTGCCCCGAATAACAAAGTATTTGCCTTACCCTTGTCTAGTCTTTCTTTCAGCAAACTGACCTTCCTTGCCATACCGCTGATGCGATAAATTCCTTGCGAGTATTGACCATGTTTTTCTATCGTGGCGCAACACTTCTCTAGAATAGGCGGAATTTCGACGCTGTCTCTAGCCATTTGTTCGGCTAGATCGACACCAAACGTGGGCCGGCCACGATCGGTTATTGATGGGTGGGGCCCATTATTCGCCACCTGCGGGTGCTGCGCGACAGCATAGCTTCCGCTTAATGCTGGCAGAGGTGGAAGCTGATAGGGGTTGGGGTATGCATCAAATGAATGACAGGAGACACGCACGAAACCATCCTCCGCAGGACCCTCACGTCTTGGACCCCGTGGAGCACCCCCATGAGCGTATGCGTAGTTTTGCATATACGTCTTAAAGTCCGTGCGATTGTCGATGGATTCAATGAGCGCCTTAAGACCGGTTCCTAGAGTGCCATGTTAGGTACCATTCGTAACAGGTTGAACAGGCTTGCCTTCATCGGGTGAAACAGGAACGAGAGTCGATCCGTCACTAAGAACGATACTTTCAAATAGAAAGGCGTATCTCGTCAGGTGGTACTGCGTTCCGAGATCGATTTCATCAGCACACTCCTTGAGGGACTACATCTGTGATGAGCACGAGGACAGAACATTTAAATGTACACACGGACCCGCAAGATACGAGGGAGTTGGAAATTGAAGTATTCTTGTCGCATCGTTTGGGTGTCCGTGAAGGCTTTCCGGTAGGAGTCCGATGCGCTCGAAACACGTGACCGAATATCGTCTTCTTGTCGTTGGATCTAGTCGATCATCAATCCCACACAAAGCCAATCAAGAGCTGAAGGCTAACGTTTCCGGGATTTTTACCCTTCAAAAGTAAGCCGCCTTTTGCTACGGCCTTTCCGAGCACGCGTTTGCCCCCCAAGACTCCGGGTGGCTTGGCATGCACTGCGCTTTCGTTGAGCGGTTCACCTTCTTTCTGGAGCAGCACGCGCTCTAATTCTTCCGACGACACATCCAACCGAGCTTTGCTTTTTTCCATATTCATCTCCGCTTCTTGCAGGGCACGCTCGTAACGGCTGGCCAGCTCCTTCGTCTGTATTCAGATCAGATGCATGTTCCCGATGAAAGGTCTTTGCAAACAAACCTGTTTCCTGTTCTTATCAACTTCCTTTGCTAAAGAAGCAAGCTCATCACTCATTTCATTGAGACGCTGAGCAAACCTTATCCTATTGTCGGCCATGACTTCATGGAGCTTCATAGACGATTGCCATGCATGCACGAAAGAACTGCGAACCACACGTATAAGTCCTGTGTTCGTGATCAAAATGTGGTGGACATTACCCAGCCTTTCCGTCGTTCATGGAGTACACCTCTGATGTGGTGCGGGCCAATTTCTGCAAGCTCTTGCCATACTCTTCTTCAAGAACGGCCCGTTTCTTGAAAAAGACCGAAGCCTCCTGTCGTAGTTTATAGATCAAACTCTGCATCACGCCACCCTTGACGAACGCAACTCGGACGATCACTGACCCGACAGGATACCATGCTCTGTTTGATGCGATCCAACAGCAGGGGAACACCACACTGACAACGTCAGGATCAACACGCAGCCATGATCCAAGCCCAA
Source organism: Sutorius eximius (assembly GCA_038089815.1). Lineage (NCBI taxonomy): Eukaryota > Fungi > Basidiomycota > Agaricomycetes > Boletales > Boletaceae > Sutorius > Sutorius eximius. Next base: position 22,534 of record JBBPLN010000259.1, on the reverse strand, counting down.
AGCAACGCTACTCACGTCTAATTCACATAGTGCTCGCAGAACGTTCTCATCAAAGCTTGGTTCTACCAGGCTGGCTGCATCACTCGGAATGGTGGACAACGTATCCTTGCGGTCGACCGTCATTGGCATGCTGTCTCGTCTGCGGGACGTAGACGATCTTCCGAGCGAATCAGAGCTTGATCGAGGGGGCGGTGAGGGCTGTTTCCCTGTCGTGAACGTGAATGCGGACGTCGTCACAGATTCGTGCAAGAACGGAGGTTACCAGGCTGGGTGAGGCCATACGAAGCATGACTTGGATGACTGGGGTCGGAATGGTCAGCGGAGCCCCATACAGATGGAGAGTACCCGTCGTCGCCCATTGCTGCGTCCACGACGAGCAACACGACGAGCGGGATGAAAAGGCGACGTCGCTGCGATGAGGGATATCCACGACAGCTCCACTCGGCACGTCCATACCCGCATTACATAACTATTTCCATCTTGGGATCATTAGTCCCTGTCGGTGCCGTGCCTTCAGGTCCTGGTGATCCGCTTCTGAACAAGATATATTTCATTCCATTTCAACGCCGTACTGCACGAGTGGCAAGAACCCATTACCCAAATACCCGAAACGAAAAGAAATGTTTAAGCTACTCCACATTATCGCGTGGCAAGTCAATGGCCGTTCGTCCTACCCGCACAACGTGGACAGGCAACGTCATGCGTATTCGTGATAATGCCTTGGTCCGGCAGCATTCTTTTCCAAATGTATCAACACCGAATTCCGACAGACGTGAACGCCACTCACGCCTGCTTGCATGTCGCACGACAATCATGCGGTTTCGTCTCATGCACATGACTGAACCTGCAGTTTCTCTCGTTGCACGCTATCTAAGGTCAACGTTTGAGTCTTTGAGTCAAGCGTCTCGGTAACAGAAGCCCAAGCAGCGTACTGTTTGTTCTCTGACTTTTGAGTGGTGACCACAGCCGTATTCGTGGTACTGCAAGACCTTGTAACACATTCTCGAAAGAACCAAGAGTTGAGCGAAGGTGGGATGCAACTGGGGTTTGTTGGACACCAACGTCACCATCTTCATGCGTATATATACTCATCAAAATGCTCCGATAAGACACTTTGGGAACAGCCGCACAGGTGCAAACTTGGATCAGAGCGCGACTGCTTGGCTCGACGGACCTGCATGCAATGCCTAGGCCCTGTGAAAATGAAACTGTGACAATATGGACCTAATGGGCATCACCGGGAGGTCGGCGGCTCGGGAGAGACCAGCCCATGCAAAAAGTCAAGTCCCGATGTGGCGGTGTGGCGAGTTGTTCCTGCTGCGAAGTACCTTAGGGTCCCGAGAGTCCGGAGGCTATGATCCTCCGTCCAGTTACGCGGAGTGTTGGGTATGATCAGTGGATAAGAAAGGAACACGCATTTCGTTCCCCCCTAGCCGGAAACAAACTACCAGCCCCCAAAGGGTGGCAGGTGGGATCCTGGGCAAGAACCGCGAGAGGGTGATTCTCGATTGCATTAGGACCCTACATGGTCTCACACGTATTCGAAAGCTTTTCTGCTATGTCCAAGCTTGTGTTGAATGTCCGATAGTATCATCCACAGCCCTGAGGCGGATGAGAACGCCTGTCCTCGAGGCCGGTGTCAAATTTAGGACGTGGCAGAATTTGCAAGCCACACGGATACGAACAAGGGACGGAGAAAACAAAAACCCAAAGATCTGGCGTGGAGAAGATGGTGGACCCCGAGGCACCATGAATGCGGCCGAGGCAAAATTCTAGAGTAGGTTTGCATGGCATGAGAAGCCCTGGTGGCGTCAGAGCGGTAATATAGCAATGCACGTCAACAACGCCGGAGGCGCTACGTGATGTACGGCAACAACGTTTGCACTGTCACCCAGTGGTATCTGCCACAAGGACCCATCAGTTGGCATCTTAGGGCAAAACCCTTATCCAGGCACGAGGCAACCAGGTCAATTCAAGGGCCACCAGTGCAAAAAAAACTGACGGTGCCAAGAAGATCCGACATGAAAGACCTGAAATTCCAAGGGGTATCGCGTCATCCGTCGCGTGACGCAACTGTGCGGTTTGCCGCGGGAGGACAGCGGTCCGGGCAGCAGGGAGGAAATGAGTAGCACGTATAGCCTGAGTGCAAACGGAGAAAGTACAAACAGCCTTATACAGTGGGCCTCGACCTCCTATCGATGATCTGCGTGCCACCCGTTCCAATCATAGCGCATCTTGCAAAGTATTTTGCGAGAACTAGACGAACCACCTGCAAGCGTTGTTGAGTATCCTGGTGTCCTTCGATGCGGAGCTTCATTTCCAGCATCCTGAGGTAATCCTCCCCTGATCCCTGAGTCATCCTGGCACAAACTTCATCTAGGCGATAAAGTAAAATGCAGGCGCTGGCGTAAGAGAAGAGAGCGCGCGGTTCTAGAACGAGATTAAATTAACTCCGAGCTGTCATTTTTACCACAACACAAAGACGTGCCGTATTGCAAGAGCTGAACAGCATCGCATAGCAAAACCCCCCACCACGACCTTGGCGCAATTTCCTCTTGAAATATCGTCACAAGGTCCCAAGCGGCGTCCTGGAGATCCAGATTTAACAGCCGCTGATGAAATTCAGCGTACCGCACAGCAAATATCAATCGATGGATGAAAATGCCGTGTGCCGCGGCATTGGTACGAAGGGCCTGGAGGGACGGAGCAATATCGAGGACGTATCTGGTGTATTGTTCTGGACCTAACGCAATTTAGAAAAGAATGTTACGGAACACTGGCACCGAACCTGCATGGATATATTCTTGTAAAATACGATCAACCACACGACCAAGGCCGGGCCAGTCTTCCGCAGAGGAACAGTATGACAGTGCGAGACCATATTCCTTTTTCTGCACAAATGTTCGGGCAGCTATCTGCAACAAAGGAGGGATAAATAATCGATTGAAAACGCAGTCAACGTGAGCTAACCCTGCAAATACATCTCCGAGCATTTTCTCGCTCATATTCGTGGCAAGTGGCATTCAAATCCTTGATTATTCCAGATAGGTCGCCTTGGCTCGAAATTTCGCCCGCGCTGCTTTCTGCAGCATTCGTAGATCCGTTTCCATGCAGTCTCAGTGGTACCCGCACCAGCACCTCGTCAGCGGTCTTTGCACCGATTTTGCCGCATGAAAACATGTACGCCACCGTAATCCTCCATAAGGCGGAATCAGCGTGGAGGTACTGCGCATACGAAAGAACGTAAAAATTCCTGGGTGTTAATCCTGAACTACACCAGATTCATCCTCCCGCTCCGAATGCTAGGATAGTGCACTTACTCTTCGTTCGGATCTCTATCTATTAGGGCCAGTGGTTCCATCATGTCCGCCAGGTGGGCGCTCAGCCAAGGGTCCAGCTTGGCGGCATGGTCCAACACTTTCAATGGATCGCCCGTAAACAGTGCAGCATGGATCATATCCTCCAGATTAGTTGGATCGGGTGGCATGTCCTCGAGGACCTGTGCGATAACGTCACTTTTAGAAAGGGTCAGGAGCGGAGGGATGCGAAAATAGCTGGCTGCACCTACGGCAAATCCTGCCTCCGAAGCCTTGAATCCACGAAAACGCCCCACGCAACACAGACCTCCTTCCAGTCAGCACCGAGCTCTTCGCAAACCTTCTGAATCACTTCCCCACGCCCTTCCAAAATGCCGACCATGTCACTGAAGCAATCCCACCAATCTTCGTAATCATCACGTCGGTCCGGTTCAGGAACGTTGTCAAGTTCAAGACGCAGTGCCTTGACCTTTTCTTTCCACCTGTGAGATGCATATGCAAATTCTCGTTCCGCCTCATATGCCTGCAGCTTCGGCTGTGTATTGAGTAACGGGATCAAAATTTGTGACAGTCGGCACAAATTTTTAGACGGGTGGGTGGATAGGGTGCCTAGGAAAAATGTCGCGGCCTTATTCAATCCTCTGAGAGTCGCTCTTAAGAGAAAGTTAGAACACGGTTGAAGTCGTGGCTGGTGTCAAACCTTATTAGGTACGGCCAGAAAGTTTCATCCGACCAAGGATTTTCTAGGGTCGAGAGGTGGTCACCCTCTTCGGTCGAAGGTTCAATGAAATGGATATTTAGCCATTCCATAAGGTCGTCTCCAACGGGACCGTTCTCGAGTCCATAATCGGGGACATAGAGAACGACAAAAAGTGATAAACACGTGTACAGGGTTCTATAGTGGTCACTGGGAACTTGACGCGCTTCAGAAGAGGATTGCTAAATAGACCTTTTGAGAATGAGCAGAAATCATGTCGGGATACGTACTGCAGTGTGTACCCAGCATTCTTTTGCAAAATTGACATAGTCAAGGGCGAGCTTGCGCATCGCCCGCTGGCTTGACCGATCCTGAAGACTTGAATAGCCATCAATAATTGCAGCGGCACCACAGGAACCCCCTTACAGGTCAACACCATTTTGTGCCACTGACTTCAACAAGTTCTGCCACGCAGCAAATATGATCGAAGTGTCTCCAATGAACTAGAATACGTCAATGAATAGGATAGCACGCAAGATAGGATCAGATGACACACCAGACGACGCTCGGACAGTGGTAAGGCCTCCGAACTCACGAAATAAACAGGTTGGTCATCCGGGCTGAATACGTGGTCCTTTGGTGACTGGTGCTCTAGCTGTGGTGGATATACTCGACTCTCGAGTCATCGGACACCCGAGTAATTCAACTCTTACCGACGAGGCTGGATACACGGCGTACGTCTCATTCAGAGGCGATGAGGCTACGTGAAGCGCCCTCCCGGAATTTTCAAGCCCTTCTACGCACTCCGCATCCAGGAGAGGTGGTACGACGTTCAGATGGTCAGAGGGCATCTTTTTGAACCGAAACACCAACACAAAAGATGCAACTTGGTCGGTTCTCGATGTCTCCCACGTAAATTACGTCAGCTTCATCACTGCAATGGCATCAGAAAACTTGTAGTCATCGTGTTTTTTTTTTTTTTTTCCACTGGTCGGCGGTCTAGTGACAGAAATGCGTTCGGTGAGTCTGTATTTCTTCAGCGGGTGCCATACCGCATACATACTATTTGCGAGCTTGTGTTGTGGAGACGTGGTGCGGAATCGCGCCCTCCACACCTGTGAGGCATCCCACACATGCCACGTATTCCGCCAGCTGAACAAGTGACATAAATGGTGAGATCATACCGCCATTTTCCGCCAATGTCGCCGGAAGTGCGGTCTTTGAAGTACAGCCTCTTTAGGGTACTGACTGTGTATGTTAACAGATAAAATGTTTTTATAACTGTTACCTTGCGGGACAAAATCAGTCCACCTTGCCACGTTATCTAGGCTTGGGATCGCGAGATAACGATCTTATTAGACCCCTCTGAGCCTGCGCAGCTTGCGGTATCCATGACAGTCGACCAGGAGTTGCGCCAATCCAAGACGCCGAATACCATACGAGCTTCCATCACGAAAACCATCACAGCCTTCTGTCCTCTCTGCCAGAATGCTCCCCGCTTGCCATGTCGGTCCAACTCCTGGATGAGCATAGAGACGGAAAAGGGTCTACCTTCCGATTACAGAGGTCATGTGTCTGCGTCCCGCGCAACAACTACAACAAATTGCGTCTGCTACGCTCTTGCAGTACGAGAGAATTCTAGCCTGCCATCACCCGCGTTGCAACCATCCCCAGAATTTTACAAGCCGCCGTATTCACGTAAGCATGGAAAAACTTTCATTGAAATTTCGCACTTTTGTCTTGTTTTGCAGGGCATCCGTTTCTGAGTCAGGAAGGCCGATGAGGTGCGGGATCTCCCCGTCGCTAAGCCTATCAGACACATGACCGCCATTGAGAACAAAAATTTTCGGTTAGTCAGTCGATTTGGAATACCAGTATCCTGATCACCGTCCTGGTTGCCAATGAGTTACCTTCATGTAGTTCTGCACGGCTGGGCACCTTGGCTGACAAAAAGTTCCGATCACAGCGTGATTCGTGACATGTGCGTAAAGGTCCGGTCCTTCAGTAGCGCCCACCGCCGAATCCGTCACGAATCGATCAATCGCCAGTTTGCTGAGTACGAATATACACAGACAGCGGAGGAAGCGTCTAGTCCATTACATTCGTTCTGCCGATTGGTAGGTGTTCTCCAGCACTGAACGCGCGATACCGATTCCCACCAACTACTTAGGGAAGTTCCTCCGAAGAATTCGTCCCACGCGGATGACTACTACAACTGTAATAAACTAGGCAGATGGAGCAAACCACTGATGAGGCTGCGGGTTAATGCACCTGCATTTGAACTCCTGTCATTGACCGCGCGGATTTACTATCCTTGTACGCATTCTTGTGCGGAAAGCCGCTACGTGCTCAATTAATCCTTTCCCGCAACCCAACACACCTTTTTCCATCGGCCTGCGTTTTGGGGGCTTGAGCATGTAAGGGTTGCCGCATTGCCAACCCAACCCATTACTGGCTCCACCTCATCGAAGATAGGTGCAGAATGTGCTATGATCAGTGGAAACAATGCACAACACACAGCACCAAGCGACATGGTGACGTGTCTTTTGCATCTCCTAAAGCCCGTCAATGATGTCTCCTCGTTCAGTCACTCCGTATGACGCAGAGAACAAAATTTGTTCTGTTTACCATTATGCGTATGTCAGACTTGCGCCTGGTTTCCATGTTGCACGATTGAATATTTCGCGGTTGTCCGACCCATTGAACCCGGACCGTTTGCCAAGCGAGATTTGGCTACCATGACAGATTGTGCGACTAGAGACACCATCCAGCAAAATTACCAGCACTGCGTCTGCAGCCCTAGGCTGGGGTGGCAACCCGCTTTCGTTTGTCTACTTTCTCACGCAGCCTAGATCTTCGACGAAGGCATCCTCTCGATCGAAAGCAATGAATCGAAGCAGGTCAGCAGAACCCTCCTCACTGCACCCATCACACCTGGTTCTAATGACCGCACAGGCTCTAATTGTTCGCCATCGAGTCGTTTACTGCCGCATTGCTTCATTCACATTGACCACTTCCATCTCCCGAGTAATACGGCATTTGGATTTGGAACTCAAGATGGACAGCCGTCCGCAAAGTCCAGGGATAGTAAGTAAGATATAGCGACCCGACCTGGTGGCGCGCGTTATCTTTGGCCCGAACAGGAACGCGCCGAAAGAATAATGTGGGGGACGACTTCTGTCACCCTGCTGCCAGTTCAAAGCGGAAATAAAAACTGCGATTGCAACACGGGATAGAAAATCTGGTGGGCGCACTTTCTTAAGGTTTTGGAGAGTTTCGGGCATTCGGAAAGAAAACAGGGTCACCGTCAGGCTCGAGAGACTTGCGACGAGGACGAAGAAACTCTTCTTCGAACGGGTATCACCAACGAATACCAGCTGATCGACTCACCACGCTCACAAGAATCTTGTTTTCCAGTTGTGCGGTTCGAGTCGTTAAGATGATTGCAAGCAAGCCTCTCAGGTGGTCACATTAATCTCTCCGGCCTCACCAAACATACATTTTGAGAAACAGACGTGAAGCCGCATTGTCCTTCATAGCAGATTTAAATGGCTTCTGCCTAAACCTGGTGGTGGAGTAATTCAATTACCGAACATCACCTAGCGATACTCAATGCATCGTGGACAAACAAGAGGCGTATCACAGTCTGATGCAGTGGGCCAGAAGAGAAGAACTCAAATTACAAAAAATTTGTTTCCTCGTCGTGCGCCTCAAATAACAGGGCGTGCGGATAAGAATGGGTGCGAACCGATCACCGGCGTTTTAGCGTCTTGGATGGGATGGTCGCAAGCGAACATCCCAGGTCACCAGGTGGTTACTACATCACGGCTGGTTTCATAAAAATCCTGCCCTCAAAATGGCGGGTTGGCCCCTATGTATGCTAAGGTAGGGAAAATATTACAATGTCACTACTAGTTTGATTGAGATGTGTAATAAGAGTCAATTTTACTGCAAATTTAATATCCCATATTGCTGCCATATTTATTCAGGGAGGATTCACAATCAACTGAGACCGGTTCTGTGGTATTCTGGCACAGAATGCCATGGCCCAGGAGGTTACATCTCAATGCATCTCGAAATGGAACCACAGCATAGCCAGAGATTGAAATAGTCCCGGGCCGGATCTTGTGTTTACCTCAGTTTATGGACAAACGAATGTGAGAGCGTTGCGCTGTTACGTCACTACGGTTGTAGGTCATCCGAGTACTACATTCAGGATTGATAAAATGCTGCCATGACTTGCTCTTTCGCCGCAGTGATGTGGTTGGAATAGGGGTCTGCGGCAGACGCCGAGCGAGCTTAGCAGTCTGAGCAGTAAAAAAAGACTAGTGAGGGGCCACTGTAAGAGTCGCCGAAGGCTCGTAAGCTACAGTCAACCGTCAGACATGCACGAATTCAAAATGTAGAAGTGACCCAAGTTTGTTGAAGCCACGTAACGTTTCACAAAAATTGTATCCTTGGACAGCTTCAAGTCTAGATCCGATTGAGAAGACAAACGTGATTGAACCATTCAATCCACCATGGATAAAGACGGCGTATCATATATCACAGCGCGATGGGCAAGAGGAAATCAAATTACAGAAATACAAATAAGATACAATTGTTGGCTACAAAAACAAAGAATCAAGCACCGAAACCGTAGAGGGTACGCCCTGAACGTTTGAGGGCGTAGACGACATCAAGAGCGGTGACAGTCTTGCGCTTGGCATGCTCAGTGTATGTGACCGAATCACGAATAACCTACGTCATTGAGCAACGAACGGTTGCATGGTGGAAAAGAACGAAACTCACGTTTTCAAGGAAGATCTTGAGTACACCACGAGTCTCTTCGTAAATTAGACCAGAGATACGCTTCACTCCTCCACGCCGTGCGAGACGACGAATAGCAGGCTTCGTGATACCTGCCCGAAACTCAGCACATTCATCGTCGTGAAACTGACCCACACTAACCTTGAATGTTGTCACGCAAAATCTTGCGATGACGCTTGGCACCACCCTTTCCGAGACCCTGTTCCCTGGTCAGACGACCCATTCAATTCCAGCACGTTTCAGCTTACCTTGCCACCTTTTCCACGGCCAGACATTTCTAGTGATTCTTGTTGGTGGAGTTTGGGAGTATGTGGCTGTAAGGGCGAGAGATATGGGTAGTCAATCGACCACCCGCGTCGCTATATATGTGTCGGGTGTGGTGGCTATGTTGAATTTACGTAAGGAGTGGATTGTTGATTTGGTGTACACGTTTGCACGTGACCACGCGACGCGACAATTTATATATGAGGTGTCGAGTTATGGAAGGACCCACACACATTTTACCCGAACCACTACCACAATCAAGCAATGGCTCGTACCAAGCAAACTGCCCGCAAGACCACTGGTGGTAAATCGACAAGTGTTGCTCAATCGAAATGGTACTCAATGTGTTGCAGGCAAGGCACCTCGTAAACAACTTGCAGCCAAGTCAGCTGCTCGCAAGACTGCTGCCAACGTGAGTGAGAGTGATACTCTAGTCGACGTAGACTGACAATGCCTGCAGGCGACTGGTGGTGTGAAGAAGCCTCATCGATTCCGTCCTGGAACTGTGGCTCTTCGTGAAATTCGTCGGTACCAAAAATCGACCGAGTTGCTTATTCGCAAGCTGCCCTTCCAACGTCTTGTTCGTGAAATTGCCCAGGACTTCAAGGTTTGTGGTATGCTGCCTTGCATGATTCATGCTCACGTTTGAGCGACAGACTGACCTGCGTTTCCAATCATCTGCTGTGATGGCACTGCAAGAGGCAGCTGAGGCATACTTGGTCTCGCTGTTTGAGGATACGAATCTTGCTGCTATCCATGCCAAGCGTGTTACCATCCAACCTAAGGATCTTGCTCTTGCACGGCGATTGCGTGGAGAGCGTTCGTAGACATGATTTCATTTTACTCGACTGTAACGATAGTGTATACTTCCTAAATCCTCGAATCGTTTATAATTATTGATCTTTGGGGAGTGATCTTATTGAAATGTCGACTGAGATTCCAGGGAGGACAAGCCACTCATCAAACACTACTCTATGAGGTCGACCACCGACTCGAGAACTACCTTTGGTTTCACGACGATGGACTCGTTCCCGGACGCGTTTGCGTTCTCTCCCGTGCCAGGTCCTGCCTTTATCCGCTGCACTAATCCCAACTCGGTTGCACACAGCACCGTCTCCTCCCTTTCTTCCACCCCCTTTTCCCTCTCCTCGTCATACAAGTCCTCCATCTCTTTCTTGTCGAAAACAGTTTTGGGTCGCACCACCATCACCTCATAATCCTCCGAGACCACCCCTATACCAATCATCTTATTCACTTCTCCAGCGAGCGAAACAGAATGCTGTATCTTCTCTGCAAACTTCGCCCCGAGTTCGCTCATGACGTCCTCTTTAGGCGTGGTGCAACCTGCTGTCAGAAGGATCTCAGAAAACGCCGAGATGATGGACGACACAACGGAGCGCGTGAGTTCAGCGTCCGTCAAACAACTGGACAGGGTATGTTTCCGCGTGAGTGCACGCCAGTTCCCGGATATCGACTGTCCCACTTGAGCACCATGAATCTCTTTAGCGTGCCTGTCCAACATATTGACAGTGTCTCACCTGCATCCCGCATCCTCCGGTAAATTGCATCGATGTACTCACTATATGCTTGCGCGCCTTCGCCGAGGGCCCATTGTGATGCGATCCAGTGCAATGCATATATGAGATAGGATCGAAAAGCAATTTCGACCAGAATGGGATTCCTCTTTGTTGCTAGCAGTTCCATGAGTTTCACACCCAGTATCTCGGACGTCCTCGTTTGTTCGATGATCGGAGGGTTCTCCTGATCCTCGGGCGGCGCGTCGAGCACAAACTTCTCCACCGCCCACTCGGCCATAAATGTGGTGTTTTGCTGCACTTCCTCGTTGAGTTTCTTCAGCGTGCTCATGACCTCTTTGCCAGAGTACGTGTCTGCGGTTGAGAGGAATCTCTGAGCGACTTGTAGTTCTAACTTCTGCTGCTCTAGATTTTCCTGCAGCGTTTGTTGTTTGCTTCGCAGCATGTTATATCCATTTTTCTGTTTCTCGTATTTCTCCTTGAGCACCCCGTAGGCTTGCTGTACCTCTTGCTTCTGCTTCAGGGCATCCTGGTACTCGCCACGCACAGCATCCAGCTCCATTCGCTGTTCTTCAAATTGATGCAGGAGCGCCACATAGGGATCCCCAGTTCCCCTCCTCTGTGCATGGGAATCGTGGCGCTCCCGGCGCTTCAGTCGTTCGTACCCCTGCTTGAAGGTCGCAAAAAAGCCTGGCTTCTTTTGTTTCTCAAACGCCATTCGGCGTTCGCGTCGAGGAGTACTGGGTTCCCGCGGCTGAGCCTCGTAAAAATGTTCGGGGTTCGTCGGCGCGGGACCGATCGGCTCCGCGGCCTCGGGCTCGAGCGCGGGCTGACGCTCGCTCCGGACAGCATCGACCTCCATGGCCTGCTCTCCACACGATTGTATAAGCACGTAGCTGTCCTGGGTCTCTTTCTCCTCCAGATGTGCTTCGGGACCCTCCACGGGGGGCACGGCATCGGGCTCCTCGTACTCCATTGGGGACATGTAGGCATTGGTTGGTGTTTCCTGCTCTAGCACCATTTCGTCTTCGTGTCGCCGCACATCGAGTTCACCCGACTGCGACTCGTAAGGATCCTGGGAACCTGCTGATGTGGACGCCATCGGCTCCGCGTTTGTATGTACGGGAGGAGGGGGGTAGGCATCACGGTCTTCCTCCGGCGGTGGATAATGTGCCTCACGCGGAGTATTTCCCCGGTCGTCGGTACGGTTCCTGTCGCTCCGACGGTCCATCTCTTTGAGTAGCTTGATATGCAATGTGATACAGTTGAGCGCACGATTGATGTCCCAGATTATCTTTTCTTACCTCGTTTCTCATCTTGAGCGCATCCCCTTCGCTTAGGTCCCTCGTAAACGTAGACGACCTTCTTCTGCGTTCTACGTCGCTGCGTTGGGAGTCCGCACGGCTCCGTGCGTCGAAAGGAACACGAGATTCAGATGTGGTGCGCTTCCGTGCGTCTTCATTTCCGATGCGCAATGGATAAGGATGAACGGTGGTTCGAGTAGACGACAGTAGTTCGCGCCCTGTGGTGGCGGGGGGGACCATTGTCTATCGAGCACCACCACATCACGATCAACCCTATACCAGAAACAAAGGACGTACTTCCTGTGAAGGGTAGGGAACGAGCGCTGGAGAAATGCCTCGGTCGGGCAGGGAGGTATCGTCGGGGTTGCTTTGTGGAGTCTGTGGACGCGTAGACATGAATTTCGGTCTCAACTTGGCGATGCGCGTACGGAGTTTGAGCATCCAAGAGCCACACGCAAAGTGAGAACTTCACCGGTAACTTGAGTGTACAGCGGATGGGCAGTGGGCAATGGGCAAGCGGTGGGCGAGGCAACGTGCAAGACTCACGGTTGAATCATGTCATCAGGGAACACCCTGAGCTTGCCATGGGACCAGAGAGGAGTTTAGACGGGCCTCAAGGTGAGCCAAACTGAGCGACGCTGATCCATCATGAGACCAAACATGTGCTTGGGCGTTGATGTCCTTCTAAATCTGGCTATTCTTGTGTTCCAAGTCTTGTTTCACCTTGGACGATTAGCGTCGAGTAGCATCCGACATATCAAGTCTTGGTCGACGCGGTCACAAGGGTGGAACCTATCCTAGGTCTTGTAGACTCGTTTCAGAGACTCGCGTAAGGGCGTAGCTGCCTCGTGGACCGCGTGCTTGCCTTGTGCCCGCCACTGGCCCGAAATGAACTTCTGACTGCATGGTTCATCGACACCTGCGATGCAGCATTGACTCTTACCTGCGTGTCTTCCCGGTTCTCGACCTCTTGCCTAGCCGCGCACCATACATAAACCGCGTCTTGTTCACGAGTCAATCGCTGCGAGCCATGTTGACGCGAAGACCATACGCTGGAGCGACTCGTCAGCTCGTGCTTGCATTTGATATCGGTACGACTTGTAGCAGCGTCTCGTTTTGCATTCTCCAGCCTGGCGAGATCCCTCAACTTCAAGGCGTGACAAAGTACCTTTTTCGCGTTTGAGCATCTCATTCCATGTTGACTCGGTACTAGGTACCCTGGACAGGGACAAGCAGGCGACTTCAAGCTGCCGTCCGTGATGTATTATGATTCCAAAGGAAATCTCAAAGCGGTCGGCTACGAAGCGCTCAGAGATGAAGTGGTCGAGATGGCAATGACCGAGGGATGGGTGAGGCTGGAATGGTCAGTCATCCAACCCGTGCTACTTCTTCCCGGTGCTCATCTGTGTAGGTGGAAGCTGCACCTCCGCCCGAAGCATCTCTCCGCACACATCAAGGACAAAGACATCCCGCGCCTCCCAAAGGGCATATCTATCATCCACGTGTTCAAGGATTTCATCAAATACCTCTTCAAGTCCGCCGAAACATACATTCGGGACTCCTACCCCAGTTATATATGGGAATCCGTCAAGGGCGATATCCAGTTCGTCTTTACGCACCCAAATGGCTGGGAGGGTGCGCAGCAACAGCAAATTCGGCGCGCGGTCGAGCTTGCGGGGCTCGTCCCTGGCACCACCGACGGACGTGCTCGCGTGCATTTCCTGACCGAGGGTGAAGCAGGTCTTCACTTTTGCATCTGGGACTTGTTCACGTCGAAGGTACCGGATCAAGGAAAGTGTCTCGAGGGCAAAGGAGTTGTCGTCATTGATGCTGGGGGTGGCACGATCGACGTGAGCATGTACTCGATGAAGCTTAATCCGATCTCGTTTGAGGAGATTGCCCCTGCGGAGTGTAAGCCCTAATCATCGCGGGAAGATATCTCTTCTCATTCTTTTCTCCAGGTCGACTACAGGGTTCAGTGCTCGTGACGCGTAGAGCAAAGAAACTGTTGCAGAGTATGTTATTTTCTCGCTGTCTTCCTTGCACGTTGACAGCCGTGAAAAACAGAAAAGCTTCAGGGCTCACGTTTTTGCAGCCCAGAAATGATAGAAGATATCACGAACACGTTCGATCAGACGACAAAGCTTCAAATCTGTAGCGCCGAGGAAGCGGCATACATCAAGGTGGGTAATCTCCGAGAGAACGATTCGGTCCGTAACATCAAAGCTGGAAAATTGAAACTGCATGGGTAAGACATTTATCTACGCTGAAATATGGGTTGATTGTCGTTCCTCTAGGAAAGAAGTCACGAGACTTTTCGAAGATTCCGTCAAGGCGATCGTCAATGCATTCGAACAGCAACGCAGTTGCGCCACCATGCCCATCACCGTGGGTACCACTCTCCGCGTCAGAGTACACGCGCGGGACTTACATTACGAGTCCAGATGGCGTTTCTCATCGGTGGGTTCGGGAGGAACGAGTGGCTGTGGTCACAACTCCAGTCGTATTTCAAGTCACAAGGCATCGAGCTTTCTCGTCCGAGTAAAGTGTGCGCATGCATTTTTCCGGGTGTAGGAACAGAATTTCATCGACGGTATACAGCCATACAGCTGTCCCTGATGGCGCCCTTTCGTTTATTATGGATCATCTGGTAAAATTGCGCGTTGCACGTGCCACGTATGGCACGCTGTACGCAGTCCCGGTTGACCTGGGCAATCCTGAGCATCGTTCGAGGAAAGACACCTGGGGTATGACTGCAGCTGGCCTGCCTGTTGTCCCGGACGCATTTCAGCCGATCCTACGCAAGGTTCGTTCCCATTCGCTCGTCGGTGACGTTGAACGCCGACACCATGTCACCATGTTCTTGCAGGGCGTTCAAGTCGACGAACTAAAAGAGTTCCGCTATCCGTTTTGCATACATCGAATAAATCAGCTCGAGTTCGGAGTCGAGACGATGTCTATCGTGTGCTATCGAGGCACTTTGTCAGACCCGCAATGGGTCGACCGTGACAAGAGCAAGTTTCGCGCCATCCATGCGATCGTTATCTGACTTGACGTCTCAGAATCTTTTTCGACACTATGCACCGTTCGTTTTGATCTCACGGAGATAGCGAAGACCTTGACCTCGACAAAGAGGCAGTTCGGACCGGATGGCTCTTTCTATACCCTCAGCTTTGATGTGATCATTTTGTTTGGGACCACAGAGTTCAGTGCGCAAGTCGCTTGGAAGGCGAATGTGAGATTCCAAGCGATGTTTCTCCCAATGTTTTCTGATGCCCATGATTTTCCAGGGGATGGAGATGAAGTGAGTCGCGCCTCCCGATGTCTGTTCTTCATTCCAGGTCCACTCTAACGTGTGCGACAGGAGTCCTGCAACGATCATCTACGATTAGGACCGAAGGACGTCGTATCTACTGTGCCCGTCTGGTCGTGCTTGGCGGTGTCCAGGCATGTGCGCTCGTTGCCACGGGCCCGCTTGTCTGGGCATCGCACAGCGTGTATGTAATTACTCCTAGTGTTCTTGCCTAATGTTTTGAATACTGTCACTTGATCATCAATAGTAGCTAGAAGTGTTCCCGCTATCTCTGGCACCTGAATCCTGTAGGTGGTACGCTTGTCGACCTTGCCATTCTCGGCCGAGTGGCAAGATGACTTCCGCTTCCTTGCACGTGTGCCAGATGCCACCCCGTCTTTGGTGAACACACCTAGCGATTTCCGATGTTCTCTACTCGTCCCTCCTGTACATCGCGAGGATCATGGGGTTTGGATGTAGCTCTTCGCGATCTGGCTTCAAACATAGGAGGCAACATGAAGGTTTGAGGCGTTACATACTGTGAGCCCATTGTCACGTGTGCAATAGATATATCCCCGAGGTGGAGTAGTCGCCCTTTGTTCTCGTACAGTCACTTATAGAGCGTAGTCCAGTTCTGTTGTGCCTGTTCATCTCAGTGTTTCTGCCGTTGGCCACGGCCGGTTTCCACATACATCACGGAACGGCTGCCAGTGAGCTCTCACGCACAACAGGGTCAACCGTGCGCTCCCACTTGAGACTGCACCGTGCAAATGACCTCGCAAGCAAGGTGGTTCGTTCTTGCACGCCTTCGGCGAGCTTCGAGTACTGATCAGCGACTCTTGGTTAACCAGCGATGGCGAGTACTTGTGCCAACTTGTCCTATCACTCCCGTTTTGGTTGGCCTTTGCGCCCTGGACGGTCTTTGACCGGAATAGACTCCTGGCGCTGCACGTTTTAGGTTTCATCGAGAACTCTAGCCCTGCCTCGTTTCGTCTGGACCGTGGAATACTGATTATCACCAGCTGCCATCAGCGCATATAAACTGCCCTTCACAATCCTCCTTGATCGCGAGACGAGCCATGTTGACCCGAAAACCATACGATGGACCGACTCGTCAGCTCGCCCTTGCGTTTGATATTGGCACCACCTACAGTGTTATCTCGTTTTGCATCCTCCAGCCAGGGGAGATTCCTCAAACTCAGGGCGTGATAAAGTAACGCTGCTCGATTGCTACTTTCTCATCCCGTCTTGACTCTGTGTTAGGTTCCCTGGGCAAGGTCAAGTAGGCGACTGTAAAGTTCCGTCTTTGATGTACTACGATTCCAAAGGAAACCTCAAAGCAGTCGGCTACGAGGCACTCAAGGATGATGTGGTCGAGACAGCAGTGACCGAAGGCTGGGTGAAGCTGGAGTGGTCAGTCGACGATGATTATGACCCTTGCCCATACTCACGTGTGACGGCAGGTGGAAACTTCACCTCCGCCCAAGACATCTCACCTCTGCGCACATCAAGGACAGCGATATCACCCCACTCCCAGAGGGAAGATCTATTATCGATGTTCTGCAAGATTTCATCAAATATCTTTACCAATGTGCTGAAACGTATATTCGGGAACTTTACCCCAGTTATATATGGGATTCGATCAAGAACGACATCCAGTTCATCTTCACGCATCCAAATGGTTGGGAGAGTGCACAGCAACAACAGGTTCGGCGTGCAATCGAGCTCGCCGGGCTAGTCCCTAGCACTCCCGAAGCACGTTCTCGTGTACGGTTTTTGTCGGAGGGTGAAGCGAATCTTCACTTTTGCATCTGGGACTTGTTCGCCTCGGGGGTACCTAATCAGGAGAAATATCCCGAGGGACAGGGGGTCGTCGTGATTGACGCTGGTAGTGGCACAATCGACTTGAGCATGTACTCGATGAAGTTTGATCCGATCTCATTTGAGGAGATTGCACCTGCAGAGTGTCGGTTATTTTTATTTTACCTGAGAGTCTGAGGCGAGATTTTTTTTCTCACTCTCGTTGTCTCCAGGCTGTCTGCAGGGTTCGATATTCGTAACGCGCAGAGCAAAGGTGTTATTGGAACGTAAGTGGCTTTGCATAGCCTTATTGGTGCGCTGACTGTTGGAAAATCAGAGAAGCTTAGAGGCTCGCGTTATTCCAGCCCAGATGTGATAGACGAGATCACGAACACCTTCGACCGGACGACAAAGCTTCACATCCATAGCGCCGAAGAACCGGCATACATCAAGGTGGGTAATGTCCGAGAGAATGATGCTGGTCATGACATTAAGGCTGGAAAATTGAAACTGTCTGGGTAAGATCTCTGTTTCAGGCCAACAGATTACTCGTGACCATCAATTGCTGTGCTTCTAGGCAAGAAGTTACGAGGCTCTTTAACAATTCCATCCAGGCTGTCATCGATGCCTTCGAACAACAGCGCAGCCATGCGACTATCCCCATCACCGTGAGTTCTGCTCTCCGGATCCAAGTATAGACGCAGGACTAGTTTATTTGTGAGTCCAGATGGCGTTCCTTCTCGGTGAATTCGGAGCAAGCGATTGGCTCTGGTCCCAACTTCAGTCATACTTCAAGTCACAAGGTGTCGAACTTCACCGTCCGAGTAGAGTGTATGTGCGCGTCTCCGTTGTAGGTGGTGAGTTCCATTGATCGTCTCCAGTCATAAGGCAGTCCCAGATGGTGCCGTTTTGTTCGTTGTCGATCATCTGGCGACGCCCCACGTTGCACGTGCAAAGTATGGTCCGACGTGTGCAGTGTTTCGAGGGCTTCTTCATAAGGTTTGTTCCTTGTTCGTGACTAAGTGATGGGGTGACAGATGAGATCTGACGTCGACACAATAACGCTCCTGTAGGGTATTCAAGTCGACGACGAATCAAACGAAGTCCGCTATCCGTTTCGTTTACTCGGAAAGACTCGGGAGGAATTTGGTGTTGAGGCAGTGCATATCATCTGTTATCGAGGCGAAACGTCAGATCCACAGTGGATTGATTGTGACGACGGCAAGTTCTTCGCTGTATCACCGCAACTGCTTTCTGAATCGAACATATCAGACTCCTTCTCGACACTCTGTACCATTCGTGTTGACCTAGCGGAGATAGCGAAAACTTTAACCCCAAGAAAAAAGCCGTTCGCGCCCGAGGGCTTTCACTATATCCTCCGCTTTGAGGTGATTGTATCATCCGGGGGTACGGAAATCAGTACTCAGGTCGCCTGGAAGGTGGATGTAAGCCACCACGAACCTAGCTCTCTTAGCATTTTCTGATTTTTTTTGTTTCGTTAGGGCGCTGAGACGAGGTGAGCCACGCTCTAGTGAGATCCTTACGTTTTTGATCCCTGACTTCTGTGACAGGGGTCCTGCAATGATCTTATACAATGAGAACTGAATGATGTCGTGCTTCGTTGCTCCCTGTTATCCTTGGTGGTGTCCAGCCACGTGTACTCGTTACCACGGGCCTACTTGTCTGGGCATCCCACGGCATTTGTAACCTGTCGTTTGCTAATGTTCTGAATTTCATTGCTCCGTGATCGATAGTAGCTGGCCTTGGTGGTCTGTATTATCATATCCTAGTCAGGGTATGAGGCTGGTAGGTGGCGTGCAAAGCTCCAAAGTTCTTGTTCCCAAGGAAAGAAGCCATTCGTTGCCAACAAGGGTTTAGATGCACGCACCCCCGGCTGTCGCATCGATTGAACGTCTTCAGGCTCATGGTCAGGCGTTGATGAATTCCTAAATGAAGGCTCGTATAATTATACCGCAGAGTTCGCCACGTGTTGAAATCTTTCTAGTTCCCGGTGCGTTTGGGCACGCGATGGTTGAATAGTAACTAATGGCAATTTTAGTCCTACTCAATGCGATGAGTGGATTCGGCCCCAATAGGGCGTTGGTCGTTTGCGTCCTGCAAGCACTTTTCTTTAGGGAAATGGGTCTGACGACCACCGCACTTTAGGTTTCATTAAGAGTCCTTATCCTAACATGTGGCAGCAGGTAACTCGTGGCCTGCCTGGTTCAGACTGGTTCTCGACTTCTCGTCGATGCTGTGGAGCGCTCATTATCAGTCGCTACCGGTATATTTAGGCCACGCCCTACACTCCCAGGCCAATCTGCTCTGAACTGCGGACGAGACATGTTGAAGGGACAACCGTATGCTGGATCGACTTGTCAGCTCGCCCTTGCTTTTGATATCGGCGACGCTTGGAGTGGTATCTCGTTTTGTCTACTCCAGCCCGGGGAAATTCCTCAGCCTCAGGAGGTGACGAGGTAACGTTGTTTGCTTTCTATGGGGTCATCTGCCTTGACTCGGTACTAGATACCCTGGACAAGACCAGTCATGCGATTTCAGAGTTCCGTCAGTGATGTATTATGATTCCAAGGGAAATCTCAAAGCGGTCGGGTACGAAGCTTTCAAGGATGACGTGGTCGAGAAGGCAATGTCCGAAGGGTGGGCGAAGCTGGAATGGTCAGTTGTCGACCACTCGAGACGGTTATTTCTCACTTACACGGGGTGGAAGGTGGAGACTTCACCTCCGGCCCAAACATCCCTTCTGGGCACACATCAAGGACAACGACATCCCACCCCTCCCAGATGGCAAATCCATTATGCACGTCCTGCAGGATTTTATCAAATACCTATTTCAGTGCGCCGAGAACCACATTAAAACGTCCTACCCCAGCCGTGTATGGGAGTCGGTCAAGAACGAGATCCAGTTTGTCTTTACTTATCCGAATGGTTGGGAGGATGCACGACAACACTTTCGGCGTGCGATTGAGCTCGCTGGGCTTGTCCCTATCTCTCCTGCTGGACGTGCTCGCGTGCATTTTCTGTCAGAGGGCGAAGCAGGTCTGCATTTTTGCATCTGGGACTTGTTTGCGTTAGGAGTACCGAATCAAGAGAAATATCCCAAAGGGCAGGGTGTTATCATCATTGATGCAGGCGGTGGTATTATCAGCCTGAGCATGCACTCAATGAAGTACGATCCGATATCCTTCGAGGAGATCACGCCGGCGGAGTGTAAGCCTGGTTCCATGTTACATGACAGCTTTTTATCACTCTCCTGCTCTCTCCAGGCCGCCTTCAAGGTTCGGTGTTTGTGACACGCAGAGCAAAGACATTGTTCAAAAGTATGTACTTTTTCATTGTATTGCTTGCATGCTGAACCACCCCGACACAGGAAAGCTTCAAGGATCACGTTATTCCACCCCAGAAATGATAGAGGAGATTACGAATACGTTCGACCAGACAAAAAAACTTCAAATTTGTAGTGCCGAACAGCCGGTCTACATCAAGGTGGGTAGTCTCCGCGACAACGATTCAGTCTGTAACATTAAGGCTGGAAAATTGAAACTCACGGGGTGAGAACTCTGTCTGACGTTGACGATTGTGTGACATGTGACGACTGATTGTCGTCTTTCCAGGCAAGAAGTCACGAAACTTTTCGACGATTCCATCAACGCCGTGATCGATGCATATGAGCAGCAACGGAGTCGTGTGACCGTGCCTATTACCGTGAGTTCCACTCTCGCTCCAGGACGCAGGCGTGGGGCTTATGTCCATAATCGCAGATGGCGTTCCTTGTCGGTGAGTTTGGAGCGAGCGATTGGCTCTGGTCGCGACTTCAGTCGTATTTCAAGTCGCAAGAAATCGAGCTTTCCCGCCCGAATAGAGTGTAGGTGCCCAACATGTCTCGGCCTAGACAGAGGGTCTCATCTACTGTATGCAGTCACGAAGTGGTCCCCGATGGCGCCACCTTGTTTGTTATCGGTCACCTGATGAAACCGCGCGAAGTACGTGCAACGCGCGGCACGATGTATGCAGTCTTTCGAGGGCTTCTTCACAAGGTCGGTTCTTGTTCGTGAGTGAATGGCAGATTGACCATGACATTTGACACCGACACAATAATGCTCTTGCAGGGTATTCAGATCAATGACGCAAAGGAATCCCACTATCCATTTTGCTTGCTTGGGAGGACCCTGGGGGAGTTTGGTGTCGAAGCGGTGCATATCCTGCGTTATCGAGGGAGTCTTCCAGATCCACAGTGGATTCATCATGACGAAGGCAGGTTCATTCATACCGTGGTAATCGCGTCTGAATCGATTCCGCTAGAGTCCTTCTCGACACTCTGCACCATTCACGTTGATCTAGCGGAGATAGCAAAAACGATATCCCCGAGGAGCAAGCCCTTCGGGCCGGAGGGTTTTTGTTACATCCTCCATTTTGAAGCAATCGTTTCGTTTGGGGCCGGCAAGTTCCGTGCTCAAGTTTCTTGGAAAGTGAATGTAAGTTGCCATGAACCGGGTCGTTTTTGCATTTTCTAATGTGTGTATTGTCAGGGGATAGAGACGAGGTGAGTCAAGCTGGGCTGACAATCGTTGTTTCGTTGTCCCGTCTCACTCCTACGACAGGAGTCCCGCGATGGTCATATATGAAAACTGACAGTTGTAATTCCCCCCTCGTTATGCTTGGTGGTGTCTAGGCATGTGCACTTGTTACCACCACGAAAGCTGCTTGTCTGGGCGTCGTATAGCACGTGTAATTCTAAATGCTGTTGTTGTAGCCAATATTCAGGAAGTCATCTCTTGATAGCCGATCTCAGCGGTGACCCATAACTGCCCGCTCACGTCCCTACTTGAGCGTATGCTATTGTCAATAGGTCAGACAGCGACGGATCGGGTGCCGTGATCCTGTGGGGCTTTTTGCAAGCAACACGGTGAAGTTGATGTTGAACGACCGCGCGGGTGTGTTCAGGAAGCGTAATTGAAAGGTTTAACCTACTCGTCGCTTGCTTTACCACTGATCTACCCCTGTTTAGCATTTCACCAGATGGTGATGATGGAAAAGCACAGACAATTCTTCCTGATCCAGACGATCAAGAACTTCATCCGCTGGTAATGATTAATGAATTCTCTCTTTTCGACGGTATTGCATTCTTATCCGCATCATATACCCAAAGAACCGCGGTAATTCAATATGTAGAGAAAGGAAGAAAACGGGGACCTGCTGGCACGAGTGAGTACGGCTGAAGCGGTGGGCAATGGGCATATCCTTTTGCGCTTTGAGCCGCGAGGCGTCGAAGTTGATTCACCAGTCAGGGCTGTAATTTATATGTACTTATAGCAAGGCCCTCCGGGCGGACCCTGGACCCCAGAACGTCTGACGAAAAGTGTTCAACTCATAGTATATATCATAAGGTCACAATTCGGGGGGAAAAAGAATAAATAGGATGAGCAAATGTGTATGAACCTGTAGTATAGTCTCATGTTCGTGTCCGCCATGAAAGGAAACACGCCATATTCAACATC
>JBBPLN010000258.1:0-28522 GCA_038089815.1 Sutorius eximius | reverse complement strand
CGGCGGCCCGACGAGCGGACCGTTTGTGGGGGGGGGGGGGCCCCCCCCGGGGGGGGGGGGGGGGGGGGCAAGGGGGGCGGGGGCGAGGACAGGCTCGGATTCGGCGGGCTCTGTGGGCTCTGTGGGCTCTGCTGGCTTTTCCGCGTCCTTGTCTGCGGCGGTGCGTTTCCTGCCCCTGGCGGACTTGGGTTTGGCTTCCTCGGCGGGTGCGTCTTCGGGTTGCTGGACCTCGCCCTCCTTGTCGTCGGCGGGTTTGGCCTTCTTTGCGCGGGGTTTCGTGGCCTTTTTTGGGACCTCTGCCTTGGGTTGTTCTTTTATGCGCGAAGAGCGACGAGGCTCTGCGGTTGCGTCCATGGTGGTTGGTGCAGCTTTGCGTGGCATCGGGAAGGGATGGGAGTTCAAGTGAGACGCGCTGGACCCTATTTCACACTTGAACTTTATCAAGCCAATTGGGATCAACAAACAAAACTCGATCACGTGACTATCACGCGCGTACATATGTACAAATAAACATCAATTCCCTTTGCGCACGGATCTCTTCTTCTTCTTACAACAACGACAGGAGGTGGTCCGCGCCCGTCACCGAGACGGCGCTTGGGACCGGTTCGACCTGGAGGGCGTGAGCGAGGTGTGGTGGATGGAACAAGGGCGGACCTTGACATGCTTGACGACCAGGTCGTCTAGGATCAGCGCATACCGCGTAGTGCGGATGCCAAGGCCTTTCTCGGACAGGTCGATGGAGAGTCCGAGCGATTTGGACCACTCGGCGTTGGTATCGGTGAGGGCGACGATCTGTCCGACGATCAGCGCCTTGCGCGTGCGATCCGACGACATATGCTTTACCTTGTCCTTGAGTCCCTCGACGCGGGCCCATCCGCTCAGCACGAACGGATCGTTGGCTGCGATCACGGCGATGACGTCGACGCCCTTGGCTTTGAACAGATCGTAGTTTTTGAGATACGGAGGAAGGTGGTTCACATGGCAGGTGGGCTATCGGGCGTGGGTGAGCCAGCGAAACGATCAGCCGAGATCGGATGCGTACGGTGAATGCACCTGGGACGGCAAACACGACGACCTTTTTGCCCGCCCATTCCTGAGCGATCGCGTAGGTCGATGCTAGAGGGCGATGAGCTTATCGTCATCGGCGGCGATAGTACGTACGCTTGCCACAAGCAGTCTAGTCTAACGTGAGCGGACAAAGACGAGGACGAGCGACGGATCACCCACCAGATCGTCGAGCTCGGGCGCATAGGGAATGTAGGGAAACGCGACATCGGGCACTCTGTCACCCACAGCGACGGTCATGTTGAAGCTCGATTGATTAGTCATACTGCAGCTGTCCCTTTCCACGACATGCTCGCCCTTCCAGACATCCGCCTCGGCCATGGGTCTGGGTCGAGCCTGCCTTTTCCTGTTCTCGCCCTCGCAGGCGTGTCCACCATCGTCGCGGTCGCTGTCAGCGGCGTATCGATATCGCTCCAACTCCGAAACTACAGAAAACCCCTCCTGCAACGGTACGTGCCTCGTCGACTCGCTCGCCGTGACATTCATCCTCTCCAGAATGGTCGTGCGAATCATGGTCATGGTGCCATTGTACGCCGTGTCGTCCCTGATCTCCCTCTTCTCCTTGGAGGCCGCATTCTTCATCGACGTCGTGCGCGACATTTACGAGGTACGTCCACTCGTGCGTCTGTGGCATGACTGCTCATCGTGGTAGGCCTTTGTGATATACTGTTTCTTTGTACTTCTCCTCGATTACTTGGGCGGCGAGCGCTCGCTCCTCATCCTCTTGCACGGCCGGCCACCCATCCCAGCCGTCTTTCCCGTCAATTTATGGCGCAACGAGATCGACCCGAGCGATCCATACACATTCCTATTCTTAAAACGGGGCATCCTACGTACGCTCATCGCTCCTCCCTCGTTCCCTTGTTGACCGATTCAACAGAATACGTCCAAGTCAAGCCGCTCCTTGCGCTCGCCAGCCTAATCATGAAAGTCACTGGTACCTACAACGAGGGCGACTTTCGCGCTCGCAGTGGATATCTTTACGTCTCTCTCGTGTACAACACGTCCATCTGCCTCGCCCTGTGGTGCCTCGCCGTCTTTTGGATGTGTGTCCACCAGGACCTGAAACCCTTCCGGTAAGCACGTCCGCCCATTACACCCACGCACGTCCGCTCACGCGCCCAGCCCCGTCCCCAAGTTCCTCTGTGTCAAGGGCATTCTCTTCTTCTCTTTCTGGCAGTCCATCGCCGTCTCGTTCCTCGTCGCGGTGGGAGTGATCACCCGCCTCGGACCGTACACCGATAGGGAACACATCTCGCTTGGGCTCACGGACACGCTCATATGTATAGAGATGCCTTTTTTCGCCGCGGCGCACATGTACGCCTTCTCGTATCGCGACTTCGTTCAGCCGCCCGCCTTTGCCTCGCCCTCAGCGCCGAGCAAACCCCGCGTACCCATGTATGTCGCGCGCATGACGCTGGGCTATGCACTTCGTGACGCGGCCGGGCTCAAGGACCTCGTTGAGGACACGTACGCCACACTTCGTGGGAAGGGCATCAACTATCGCGCGTTCGAGCCAAGCGAGGGCGCGATGCATATCGGCGCGGCGCGGGATCGGCGGATTCGCGCGGGGTTGCGGTACGCCGCGGGCGGGCGGCGCAAGTACTGGTTGCCCGCGGGTGGCGAGGACGTCGGTGCGCCGCTGCTCGAAGATGCAGAGGTGCACGATGCACGTTGGGACGGAGACGACGACGACGGGTATGGGGACGACTATGGGCTCACGTTTGGCGATGAGCTGGCCATCTCTGGGGGTGCGGACGAGGAGCTGTATGCGCAGGCGAAGCGGTACGTGTTTGGGGATTATTTATACCCCGTTGTCGATGTAAGCTCGGAAGAGGCGCGGCGGGCCATGTGGGATGAGGAAGAGCGGGTCGTGCGGGAGATTGTTGCGGGTGGGTTTGGGCGGTCCGATGCGGGGCCGGGGCATGGATATGGTGCGACGCAGCACGGGGAGAGGCGGGTGAGGCGGTGCGAAGATGATGATGGCGAGGCACAGGGTCCGTCGTCGTCCACGCGGGTGCCACGCACGCCCTCGCCCCGACGCTCGCCCTCGCGCTCGCGGGGGGCCCCACGACCAGAGCGTCCACCCGTGTCCGCGGCCGGGTCCGCCCACCCGAGTCCGTCGCATTCGCCACGGGGCCTGACGCGGCTCCACCTCCCGCTGCCCAAGCTTCCACGACTCCTATCCTCCTCGTCCATCGCGTCTGCTTCCTCGTGCGCCTCCACCTCCTCGTCTGTCCCACGGCCAGCGCCGAAGGCATCGAAGCGGATGCGTGAGCCGCTCGTGGCGGAGGACGCGGTGGATTTGGTCGTTCCTGCGCCGGAGGGGCTACAGGTCCCGACGACGTATGTGCGTGGTGGGTCGCATTCGCCGCGGTCGCCGTTGATTCGGGTGTGGGATGAGTTGAATGAGAGTCAGGGCGATGGCGCTGGTGCGGGCGAGGGAGATTCTCCGCGGACGGCGGTGCCGGTGGGTCAAGGTGGGGAGGACAGGCGGGAGGTGGAGGAGGAGCCTGGTCCGGTGCGGTTCGTGATTCGGGTGGAGGATGGCGAGGGTGGGGCGCGGCCGCGGCCGCAGCTGCAGACAGGGAAAGCGCTGGGGTATGCGCCCGGGATACCGGAGGTGGACGAGGGTAATCCGTGGGTGTGATAGCGTCGTGTATCGGCATGTTGTATGGCGAGTGCCGGTACAGGTGCGGATACCCTTGGGCGTAGTGTAGCACATTCTATAAATTATTCTTTCGAGCGTGCATCACCTTTGTGATCATGGTGCTGAGCACGGGTCCGTGACTGGAGCATATCTTGCATGCGTGTACGGTCAGTCAGGCCTCCATAGGTTTTCAAGAAACACAGATATCGATTGGGTACGTCAAACGCAATACATCGCTACGCCCAAAGTAATTAGACAAAGTGCATCGATGACGCGGTTCAACTAGTAGCCGTTCCTGGCCGCCAGACGTGGACTCGCAGGTGCCAGCCTCGCGTTCTGCGCGCGCGGCGAACGCTCGTACGAGCGGGAACCGCCCGGAGGGAAGAGCAACGAAGACTGACCGCCGTTCTGCCCGACGCGATCGAGATCCTTGTGTAGACCCCCGACGAGGATCCTAAGCACGTACTCGGTATCAAACGCACCGTACGCAGGGTCATACGGCGTACAATCCACCAGGTCCTACCAAACACAGTCCAATTCAGCGACATGCAACGAACACCGTAAGCATCATACGTATACGTACGCGGATCTTGTATCGGCTCACGAGGTGCTCGCCGATCGTATGTAGGAGCTCTGCGGCGGCAGCGTCCGTCCCGATCTGGACGAATTGGATACGGAGCATGTCGTGCTTGACGTGGTGGCGGTCGAGGCGCTGTGCCGCGTCGACGATGATGCGTTCGAGGTCGGCTTGGTCGGCTGGTGCGTGGGGCGTCGTGAGCGGGAGCGGAAGGTGGGTGGAGGGGGGCTTACTGGGGAGACCGTCGGTGATCACGACGATGGTGATCGGTTCGTGCCTCGACCGTTCGTTTTCGACGAGAGGCAGGTAATGGTCGATGAGCTGGCCGAGTTTCGCACCGGTGGGGGTATCTTCGCCTGTGAGATGAGGTGTCAAGATCGCATTTTGCGTACGTCTACGAGCGGTACGTACCCGTGGGCTGGACTCGGTTGAACAAGGCGTTTACCTCTGCCTTGGACTATACGACGATCGTTTCAATAGATTTCATTGAGGCGAAAAGACGACTTACCTGCATGTTTGGCGCATAGTCATCTCCGTGCATGAAATGGATATCAGCGCCTTTTGATCCGTATTGGTTGGCAATGTCCACGATGCCGGCCAGAGCCTCCCGGGCTTGCTCCCACAGGTTACCCTCCTGCATCTGGTACAGTGTCAGCAGGCCATCCAAGACCGCCGACAAATGTACTCACCGACAACGAATCGTCGATGACGATGACCGTCTTGATCTCGCTGTGGCGGATAAGGATATGGAAACAGATTATGAGGAGATACGTACGCCCATCGCCTGAGTCCAGCCTCTCTGTCCGACGGCACATCAACGCGGCCGGGGATGTACCGCGGGATATCCGACTCGACGAGCGTCGTGTTGAACTGCTCCAGTTCACTATCGCGGAATCGCACTCCGCTCGATGTTCTTGTCGCGCGCTGCTGAGCAAGGACGACCGTGCCCTGCGCAAGGACGCCTTCAGGTTCCACAGGAGGGAAGCCCCAGCGAAGCTGCGACGCGCAAACGAGCACTTCGTAGTTGGCGATCTGTGGTCACTTTAGCCCGAGCTCTTTGATGGACACGAAAAGCGCGTACGACGTGTTCTTTGCCAGCATATCCAATGACGGCGCCTGCAAAGTCGCGACTCGCTTTGCCGATGTCTGCCGGTAAGAACTTGAGTTCGAGGACACGCTGTGCAGTCGCCGACTACTCACGGAGACTGCCCTCCAAAAGGGCGCGGGCAATGTACGTGATGGACCCATTGCGGTCTTGCCCGAAAGGAACGGCATTGTCCGGAATCTCGCTTCCCTCGGTCAGGACCTGGACATCAGATCAATCCGAGTTCGCGATCACGTGATACTGAAGTCTTCGTACCCAAACCAAGGGAACCGGAGAACCGTGTCTTTTGAAGTGTTCAGTGCTTCTACGAGCAGCCTCGAGCCATTCCTCTTTTTGAATCACAGAGCGGGCTTCCACGATCGTCGGGGTGACGGGTCTATTGCCATACCCCGATATCTTCCTCGTCCTTGGCTCTGTCGGCGCGAACAAGGTTGCACCCTTGTTGAGGTTAGCACCGAGGGTGGCGAATTTCTGTTCCACAGACTTGTGAGTGAAGGACATGATAGTAGAAGTGGTGTGCGTCGAGAATGATGACCACCAACGCGCAATCGTCGACATTTTATACCTCTGCTTGAGTGTCGCTCCAACGAAGTACCCGAGAGCCGGATGTCAGTAACTAGAACTCACATCGGACAGGGGACGATGATTGATGGACCCCTGTTGCATATGGGTGTCGTTAGACTGGAAAAGGGAAACATTCTGCTTTGCAAGGCGTGTAAAAATTGCCCTGTATCGACCAGGAACGGTGAGACTAGACCATTGTGTACCCAGTCGGAGCAAGTAAGCCTCCGCGCCTAACTCATCAAGCTTCCCAGCGCTGTGGGCACCAAACACGAAAAAAGAGAAAGTAATCAATTTGCATGACAGACGTGATACCTAGCAATCCGGTTGCACGAGTCTTCAACCCTTGCTCTTACGAGAACATTGCATGTGAACTGTTCACCCTGGTGCCTGTTAGAAATGTTCCAGGCGGCCCAGGAAGACATCCTTTTTGTCAACTACAGTCGGGCAAAACATCCTCCGAGCGGTACGTGATGTCGAAGATAATGCGGGACAGGGGTTGCGTTGAGAAGAGTCGACGTATCCTTGACGCACGGGGCGAGGTCATCGGAGTCCGTGTCATCACCGTCGTTGGATACGCCTAGCATTGTTCCCAACCGGACCAGCGCCCACCAAGACAATGGATCCTATCTCCAGTTGGTTATACTGCTAATGCGATAGTTTTAACAAACTTCGATTCTAGGCAGGAGGATTGGAAGCATGCGAGCACATCCGCCTTCTGGCAATTTCAATGCAGACCTTGTTTCTCTCAAGTTCCTCGTTCGGAAAGGGCGCGGCTCAATACGATATCGTCCACGCAAGGACTCGCAGAAAAGGATAATCGTCTTTAACCTTTTGGAGAGCGATTGATGCTCATGTCTCGTTTGGGCAGATGGTTCCTGGGGCTATTGGGTTATTCTCAGTAGTGACTCGTGACTGGAAGGAATGACCATATATACCTCGTTGTTTCGCAATCAAAAGCTAATGAATGGATGGTGAACTACTGAGACCGGCGAAACGGCAACTAACCGTGTTGAAAGACCATCGCGGTAACGTAGGGCTGCCTCTGGCACGAGATGCGATAGATTTAACTATACATGACAACGAGTTTGAATAGACCTTCTGGCAAACAGACAATTGACAGTTGACAGAGGTACTACAACAATGGGAGCAATGGGAAAGGCTTCGCACACAACACTGCCACAATTTCAATGATCAAGCAGCCTCTTGCAAGCGATTTACAGACAGCGACCTCGTTGTGGTTTGCTTCCTCCGGATAAATATTATTGTCCTCCCCTCAGATCAGGTCCAAAATGCTCTCAAGTTTTTTTTACATTAAAAAAAACTTTCTGACGATCATGTTCGCGTTGCAACCACCAGGGTGGTGTTCGATTTTTTCGCCTTGGCGACAGGTTGGCACCCCATAGGAATTACCTGTGGAAGGTCGCTCTGCGCACGTCTCCGAATCGATGGTCTCGCATCTCAAGAGCAAGACCTAGAGGTTCCCTAA
Organism: Sutorius eximius; assembly: GCA_038089815.1. Classification (NCBI taxonomy): domain Eukaryota; kingdom Fungi; phylum Basidiomycota; class Agaricomycetes; order Boletales; family Boletaceae; genus Sutorius; species Sutorius eximius. The sequence goes on along the minus strand of JBBPLN010000258.1, from coordinate 21,075 downwards.
GACTCTTTCTGGGCAAGCGTCACTAGTGCACGGCCTCCATCGTTGAACGCGTGCAGTTTACTCGTCGGTCACGCCATCCTGTAAGGCGTGAGGCCGACCGCCGCTACAGCTACACCAAAAGGCTATGATACTGAGTGACAACCACTCAGTATCCCGGACGGTACATACATATACTGATTATCTGGAATCAGGTAAGCCAGCGTGCTTACACACCCCTGGAGGTGGTCGGGTAACGTGTCGGACGCGCGTCTTTTTCTTTTAGCTGACCAGTGGCCCGATCTGGCTGTGGTCCATTTCGGTGTCCATCCAGTGCTCGCTCCCTCTCAGGGACGGTGGCGCTATGTATCAAAAGTGGGTTACAACAAGGTGGCACACGGCGGCGGATCCAGGTATTACGCCTACTTTACGACGATAATCGTATGTCTCGCTTACCGCTCACCAACCATTTGGAAGTATCATGACGTTCGATATCCTGACTGTTCTTATCGTGGAGCCCAGGGATGGCGTTTGGCAGGGTTGCATACGGTGTCGCCAAGTACGTTCGCGAATTGTGATCGCCGATCAAAGGATCAATTCAAATGTTCAAATGCGGCAGGCGAGTCCAGAATTTGGATCTTTCATTTGTCCACGGTTATGCTAGATGGTCAAGCTCCAACGACGCACCCATTTGAAGGTAATGAGCCAGGGCGTCGTGGGGTCGCTGTTAGCGCACGAGAACTGCATCAGGCACAATGACACGTCCATATGTATGTGGCGTTCGTTTCCGTTCATCTCTGTACACGTGCAGGAGGGTGACGAATCCGCGTACAAATCGAAATTGACTGGTGCGTGGCTTGGCACGACCTAGGCCACGGAGTTCATTTGTGATAGTGTGCCACCATCGCATGCAAGGGTTGTGCCAGCACTGTGGGCTCGTTCAGATTGCCTCGCTATAAGGGGAAACATTCGGGCAGTCAAGCAACCCAACTCGAGGAGTCGGCGTATATACGTAAACCGGCAGGAAGCTGGAGCATGCAGATCTGTTATCTTATGCACCTCACCTCGCAATAGGCACTGCTGCACATTATATTACAGGTCAGTTTCTCACGTGTAGGAGAAATATATTGTCAGATTCTGATCAGGGCGGCTTGTGTGGCAGTAGTTATCAGTGGCGAGGGTTCATAAGATGTTCATGAATTCTTTCCTACTCAAACGATGGAAATTCTTGAGGTATCTCTCTACATACAAGTGGTAAGCCCACTACTCATACAAGCACACGATTGTATGGGATGAATCGACTTATTTGCTCTGGCGGAACAGGGGGATGACCCTATTCTGAATGGCAGAATCTACCAAGCCAAGGTGCTCATCAAGCAAGTCGGGTCTTTGTGCCCCTTGAGCAGCTTCCACCGAAGGAGACGTACTGCTCCACTCGGTGTTCTCCCCCCAGAGCGCCTTGAATTTCTTGATCTTCTCAACCTGCCCTGTAACCTTCAAATACTCGTAGACAGCCCTCCAGGAGCTGTCCAGTGCACCAACAATCCAGCTGTATATGTGGGGTCAGTACGGCTGCTCGCGGCGTGCCATCGATGCCACTTACCCATGACGTGCGCTAACTGCCTCACCTGCAAAGTGGAGGCGCTTTCCAGCCGCAGGGTAAGTGAGCGACGTATATAAATCTTGGAATTCGCCAGGTCCAAAGAAGGCGTACGACCCTAAAGGAATCAACTGATTGTTCGTGACTCATGAACAGCGAAGGTTCAACTCACCCATAGCATATTCGTTGCGACCCCAATCCTTTACGTGCATGTCAACGAATTCTTCCCGTAGGAATTCGTATGTCACGTCGGGATGTAGACCATTGTGTGCCTCTGCAAGATTGCGCAGCACAAGCTCCTTCAGTACCTCTTGGTCCTGCGCTGTCGCAAGAGCTCCGAGGCGGTCCGCGTAGGCTCTAACAGCATAACTGGCAATGAGCACTTTGGACGGCGTACGAGAGTCAACACCGTGAGATGGGTAGACGATCATGCTGATTGGGAGGTCTGTGAAGGTTTGACCACCCACGATGCCCAATTTCGTGGTCCACCAATTTGATTTGAACAAAACGGCAATCTTGGTAGCAGTAGAGTATTGCAATGCGTGCAATGCACTCATTTGCATGGCATTCAAGCCTGCATCGCTCAAGTCAACCGTGCTAAGAACGGGAAGAGGTAACGTGGATATGGCGTGAGAGAACTCGTGCCTCTCATTACCGTTCACTGTTATTGTGACAGAGGGGGTCTTAATCCTCTTCGTGGGTCCAGACGGGCGATTTGTAATATTATCTTCGCCGAGGCCAAGATCGACAAAGCCTTCAAGGAGTTCTTCTTCATCAGTGGGGAGTTCTTCGTCCGGGGAGTTAATCGGGATCTCGATAAACATATGGCCTTGACTGACAGCCGTGACTCTCTTGTCAAATCGAACGCAACTCCCCTTCTTGTTGAGATACTCTTCTATCTTCTTCGGCAATGTCTCTGATCCACCCCTACACGAAAGTAATAGTAATGAGTTATGCCAGGTCGGATAATTATGATGGGACCTACTCGAAAGACTTCCATTGTACGTCGCCGTAGTCCGTATTACCAATATTGGTATGTGCCGACAACGAAAAGATGGTCTCTACCAACGCACCATCGAAACTCCCTGAAAACTGCGAGCACCAGTTGATAACGTTCGTAGGAAGATATTGTGGTGGGAGCTCAAGGTGGGCGCTGGGTAGATACTTGGTCGCCATGTATGCCCGGGTAGAGTACGAGTCGTTGGCCATGAGCACCTCCCATCCCTTCCTGTTTCCAGTTTCGATATCCTGTACGAGCATTCGGACGAACGGAAGAGCAACATCACCGAGGATTGCATCTGCACCTGCTCGAATATATTCAGCATCCACACCCAGTTCTTCGGCACCAAAAGATCCTCTGGGTACGTTGGAAAATGGTTCACGAATACCGTTGATATAATAGAAGCCGGGTTTCGAACCTTCCCGAGCATTGTAATAGAATGGTATCACGCTGTTGCGGAGACGATCTTGACCTTCGTTCAATGGTTCGTATTCGGTCAGTTCTGCTAATCGCTTCATAATCCCATTCTTGTACCGTCCTTTGCTATCTTTCTTCGGGAATGGGAAGCGCATGGCCCCCGCGTCCTTGCAAAAAGGGAAATTAGCGTCAAAGAATTGGACCAGAGGGCTGGAAGAGCACACATAATAGTCATATTTATCCCCACTCGGGAATTTATAAGTGCACATGCGACCCCCGCTACGATCTGAGGCCTCGAGGATTTCGTAGTCGATGTCGAGGGAGTCAAGTATGAGAGCAGTGTAAAGACCGCCGATGCCAGCACCTAATATCCCGACCTTTGCCCCAGGGAAGGGCGGTTGGTCAACAGAAACATCGCTGAAAGCAGTTTGACTAGCTTCAACTTGAAGCGATACTCTAGCCTTTAGTTGGGCGTGATAGTCTTGAATAATGTTTCTCCCGTAGAAGGCGAATGGATCGCCTTCAAACGCCATAGTGATTGAATGGAGGTTGATGAGCCGAGATGTTTTGGAGGTATGTCCTGGACTTGGTAGTTTCCGCCCGATGGCTGTCCAAGACACCAGCTGGCTTACTAAAGATAACACTGGCTGGTTTCTCTAATTTGGAACATTTTAGAACTGCAGGAAAACTTGCGCGGCGCTCGTGCGAGCGACATCGTCAATTGAGTAGATTACGTACTCTTGTGTACCCAGTGCCGAGTCATATACGTTACCGTATCCCCAAAATATGGGCGGCTCGATGACGACTACAGTCAGCATAACGGCCGATTCTCCGCCTTTGGTATCGTGTCACCTTCATTTAACATGCTGACGTGACTGTGATCACGATGGCCCTCGAGCACTGATCATCAGAATCTAAATGCAGGGGCTAGAGGTCGCGGTAGGCGCTTCGCAGTCAAGCACCAGTGTCTGGATCCAAGTCGTCGCAGAGCACATGTTGCTTGCACATCCCGTTGGCGTCGAAGTGTCAATCATAAAAAATGACCATGTGAACGGATGATCTGTGAGCTTACATCATGCATTGTCTTTTATTCGACCTAATAGTTTGTAGTGCGCACCCACACATGCTGCTGCGTGGCGTCAACAACACAGTATTCAGGTATTTTCTTCACCCAACACGAAGGAGTGTGTTTCGAAAGCGAGTGATGCCAGGCTGAAAAATGGGTTTGCAGTGTGCACACAGCAGGGGCAGCTTCGCGACCATGGATCAGTGGGTTAATGCTGTGAGCTAGGCCTTCCATCTCGTTTCTGCGGTCTCCTTTCCAGTGCGGTCTGCTTACCATTTGTTGTGTATATACGGGTTATTTGCTAAAGAATGCTACTGGTGGCGTTCAACCATACTATGAATTCTCGCGGACGTGCGATTGACCCGCAGATCAGAGCGACGGTTCGGATCACACCCCGAATCACATATCCAAGATAATATATCTATATGTAGGCACAAGTTCCATGATTATGCTCTTGTTCATCAAGGAAGTGCCATCCAAGCGGCAAGCAGGTTGGGGAAGTTGGGTGTCCCGAGCCCAGTCACAGGATCCCATCCAGGTGTAGCACTATATCCCTGAGTCCCGCATCCCGGATTATTTCCCGTAGTGATGTCGTTGAAAGCGCCAGAGAACGCAGAGGAATATATCTACATGGCAAGCTTCGTTACCGTGGCACTGCGATCGCTGGCGAACAATTTCACTCACCGCCGGATTGACGAATCCGATAGTTGATTTACCGACTGCGAGACGAGCATCATTGATCATGGTAAATATCGCGCCGCTCACTGGGGAGGAGCAAGATGTTCCATAGATGAGGTAAAAATTGCCATCGACCTATGTGCGTTAGCCAGAACGTGCGTCAGCTAGCTCTCACTTTTACTCAGATAGGCGAAAGAGGTCAACGTACAGCGACAACGTAGTTCGCCCCGTTGGCGGAAATGTCTGGGAAGGCACGGGACTGCTTACTCATTAGTCTTTCCAACCCGGCGTGAAATATGAATTTACCTTTCCGGTCGAGTTCCAGATATTGGAGGGGTAGTTGGGATGGTGGTTGTTCAGATAGTAATTGACGGCCGACTGTTGGTAGCTGGGCATAGCAAAGTAGTTGCTGAATCCACCACCAGAATAGATGACCTCCTCGCAAGCAGTCTCAGGTTCGTAGACTGTAGATCCAGTAGGGACCATTGTAGCACCGACGGAAGTGATGTAAGGGCATGTTCCAGGGAAGGTCGGGTTGAATATGTTTCCACCAGTAGTTTGAGTTCCTGTCCGCGAGAGAAAATTAGAAACGAAATTATGCATGGAGATGTATACTTACCGTTCGGGTTCAAGCAAAGGCCACCATTACCCGCGACACCATAGTCACCAGAGCTGTACAGCATAGTGATACCCATGAGACCTAGTTTAGCGTACTCGGCACACTGGCGGGCTGTGTAGAACGGGGTGAGATCGGCTTCGTTGAACGCGTACGAGGTCGAAATGACATTTGTGCGTGGAGCGGTTCCGCATGCCTCGGGCCCTTGATTAATGTGGGGGTTACTGAAACCATTCCAGCGAAGTACATGTTAATATGCACAATATACCTTCATATCCACCACTAGATAGATCAGGATAAATCCCGTCTTCGGTGGGATCGTCACCACCCTCAAAATAGCAATAAGAGCCGTCGAGAGCATCAAGGAAGTTGTTGAATGAAGCACCTAAGAAAATAATGTCAGTTTTACTATCATGCAATGACACCCTAGAGTGACTAACCTTCCACCATATCACCGACTTGGTACAGCGTCACAATCCGCGATGGCCCAACGAGGCCCATACTGTATTGAAGGTCAAGATCAGATTCACTGTTGTATCCGAAACCTTGATATTCAGTTTGTGGATAGCCTGAACGGAAAGTGAGAGATCCATTTAACTCCATACAGTGTATACCTTACCTCCATCGATTGAAACAACAGATGGGAACCTTCCGTACAGAGTGGGGGAGAAATTTTCGAAGAACATGTTTAGATCATTCTGAAGGTAGGCCTGAGGCGTGTACGCCACTGTAATTGATCCGAGTTCAGCTGGAAATCCCATTGGAACAATTTCTACTTACCAATTCCATAGCTATTGAACAGACTCGCACTTGGAGTGTTGGAGAGCCCATAGAGCGCACGCAGGCAATCCAGCGTAAGGTACTGGTCACATGTCGAGAGGTCAGCAGGAAGCGCAGCTTCCAACTGACCAGAAGTCTTTGGCCCGATCCCCACGTTTGGCTGGCCGATGGCAGGCTCAGTATTATCACGACGTGTCAGTTTGCCATCGAAGTGCACGCTCGGACTGACAAAGTCGACATGAGGGACAACGTGTGCTGGGAGATGGTAAGCGTCACAGGCTGTGCATCCGATCGTCAGCACCATGTGAAATATGGCTTCTAGAGCCGACCCACCAACGTGTTTCTTCCCTGAGGTGTGCTTGTAGAGATTGTACTCCGTTTGAAGGAGACGTTCCGCCTCCTCTACAGTGGTAGTCACTTCGATCCAGCCTTTGTTGGAAGTCAATCGGATGCGGTTGCTCTCGACGCCACTCTCCAAGAGCCACGATCTGACTGTCTCGATCGTCTCCCCGCTGGGTGCGAAGGTCTCGAGGACATCAATCGGGGACCAGTGTTTCCCGTATTTCTCAGACTCGGGGTGGGACACCTCCATGAGGTATTTGCCGATATCACCAATATTCCTCTGAGCCAGGGCGAACCTCAAAGGAATGGTTGTGCCAGAGTCATGCCTGTGCTGCAACGTCCAACCGGAAGGAATATGGGTGCGCTTTTCATGTAGAATATAAGGAGAGAGGGCTGGTTTTGAGGCGGTGAGGAGACCGAAGCCAAGGGCGATTAAGAGGATGTTTTTCATGATGTCAAGCAATCGCAAGAGTCTTTAACATGTTGAAACCTCGTAGGCTCCTTTTATGGGGGGAAATGGTGGGATGAAAAAGTGGAGAAACGTGATGCGGTCCGAGGTAAGGTAACGGTCTGACCGTCTGAGGTTGTACCTTATAGAAGTCCTGTGCATGTTCGGGATGTATGTTGCATGCGGCTAGCGATTCTCGTCACTGGTGCTGAGAGTCAGTGAGTGCGGACGAACGGGGGTCGCATCTGAAGTGGAAAGATCGCGCCCCTGCCCTTCCTGAGCCGCTGAAGCCCCTGCTTGAAGAAATGCTCGGCGGTCATGGCAGCGGCCATTCAAAGGGGAGGCGATGAGAACTGTCTAGACTATACGTTACTCTGATCCGTGAGAGCTAGATAACCTGGCAGTAGTTGTCGAATGTTGGGATAACTTGCACGAAGATATGCAATGTAAGGTTCCAGATGGCAGCCTGAAATCTTCTGCAAATTGTCGGGCTGCACTGCACTGGTTATAGTATCGGACCTCTTCGTGTAAAATGCGTCACGCTCGCCCCCACCGTTTGGGTAGTACTTTGCCTTGTTATTGAGTCTGTGGGAGTGAGAAGCCTTGTGTGGCGATTCGTGGGCAACTTCCACATCTCGGAGTTCAAGTTGTGCTGCCCGAGGCGAGATTCTGTGCCAAGAAGTGACAAATGAACAGGGGTGAGATGCGCGGTAATTTTCAACTGACGAGGCAGAATGCTTCGACGGTGCAGGCCCAGGTACGCATATACCCAGGCCTGTAGACTTACAACGACGGGTGCCGCTTATCATTTGTCCACCATTCGGAGTTCGACGTTCAAACGTTCAGCATTTGAGATCCCAATCGCTGTCACCTTTACCCGAAACCAGGGACAGGAGATGATATATGATACTGGGCCTGGGACTCGACAGGATGATTTTCAATTGGTGCATCATTCCGCGGCAGTAACTGCGTGATTACGGTATATGTGCTACTGCCAAGCACGGGGTCACTGGCACATAGCATAATCATGCCTGGTGGACTCATCGCGGAATCGCCGCCCGCACATAATTCGTGCCTCCCATTGTCTGGCGCAATTGGTGCGGTCACTTTCGTCCCAATCCATCCTCCTACTCACGGACCAGATAGTACCGCTTGACGCGGACATACTCATGGTCACGTTTTGACCAAATGAGACGAGCCGCGAGCACTCTTTGTCTCAACAGCCAGATCGCCGCTTCGAATGATAAGGCTGTGTGGACCGTAGACGATCATGTTGATCGAGAGATCCGCCAAGGTTTGGCTGCCTATGATGCCCGGTTTCAGTTTTGTGGTCCACCAATTCAATTTAAACAATATCGCGACCTTGGTGCAGGTAGTGTATTTCAGCGCTTGCAGGGCATTCCTTTGCATGAAATTCAAGCCCACATGGCTCAAGTCAACTGTACTGAGAGCAGTGAGAGGTAAAGTGGATGACATGAGTGTAATGATACCTCTCATTACCATTTACTATGACTGTGAAGGACAGAACTTTGATTCGTCTCCCAGATCCAGGTGAGCCACCGACAGTCCTGCCCTCGGCGGTGCCAAGATGGACAAAGTCTTCGATTGGTTCCAAGTCTGCGTCGACAGGTGGTTTGCAGTCCTAGGAGTTGATCGGGATCTCGACGAACATAGTGCCTTGGCTTAGGGCCATGACTCTCCCATTGAACTGAACGGAACTTTTTTCCTGTTTAAATATCCTGCAATCTTCGTCGGCAGTGTCTCTGACTCACCCCTACCAGTGAGCGATGAGTGATGAAAGCCTACCAAGAGATGGAACCTACTTGAAACCCTTCCATTGTACATCACCATGGTCTGCATTTCCAAGATTGGTATGCACCAATGACAAGAGGGTGGCCTCTATTAGGCCATCGTCGACACTACCTCCAAACTGTCCACACCAGTCGATGACATTCATACGAAGATGAAGAGGACGCTCAAGGTGGACACTGGGTAGATATTTGGTCGTCATGCAAGGACACATAATAGTCGTATTTACTCTCACCGGGGAATCGAAAAGTGCACATCCGTAGTTGATCGTCCGGAATGTCGAGGGAAGCAGGTTGACCCTCTTCATGTGATAGCCTCGTTCTGAGTCGTCTTGAATAATGTTTCTGTCGTAGAAAGCTGTTGGATCGCCCTCAAAAGGCATGGGCGTGTTGGGTCAAAATGGATTGGACGAGGTACTTGTGTTCTGGTAGAGGGTTCCGAAAACGCCTGCGGCGGATTTACTATACGTAATAATGCCCGGAGAAATGGTTTGCTTTTCCCTCGTGCGTGCTATTCAGGGCCGATAAAGCACACCTATTGTGCAGCACGAGAAGAGGTTCTTGCTTGCGCTTACGTTCGCTGCGACAACTCACACCAGCCTCAGATCCATGAAGATCGGCCCACTTCACGCGTCCACGACTGGGACGGAAGCCACTGCGCTGTAATTTGTCAATTAATTGAAGGCTCTGACGCACCCTAGCCGCATCCAAAAAGTAGTAGGTCCATTCATTTGACGTTCAACTTCTGGAATTTGCTCAGAGTAGTACTTGCCAAAGATAAGCAGGAGGCGCACTTTCTCCCACGCTCCTGCCTCCACAATTCTATGTCGTCGTCGCAGTCAGCAGAAGCAACCTACGAAATTCAAAATGACCAACGCCTTGACGAATTGCATTCGAAAATAAGAACATTGCGAGGCGTTTGTGTCCTTCTACCAACGGCAAACTCTCGCTGATACGTACCACAAGGTCACAACAAACATTTATGATGATGCGGAACGCCAAAACCTAACATTAGATGAGACAGTAAGTTGGTATGTTCTGACGTATACATGCTCGTGATTCACAGCGATGATGTAGGGAAACACGTTCTTCAGTTTTTCTTCTCAGCTTTCCCACTCATCGCGCCGAGCTGCGCAAGCGTTTGGTCTCGCTGGTGCTGGGGGTGTCCGTCAGACACGCATCATCATGTACATCGTCGGCGGATTCCTTGCCATTTGGTTCTTATGGAGGACGAAAGGATTTTGGTTGGGTTCAAGCGACAAAGCTTAAAGTTGTCTTCGTGCGTAATTCTGGCTGTAGACCCTAGTCACTGCGTTGCTGACTTGATGGGGAAGACACTACTCTAACATTACGGACGTTATACATGTATACCAGATTATTTGCTCTCATCTATTTGGCGCGCGACTGGCCCATTGAATATTGAATATCCGCGGTTCATCTGAAAGTTGTACAAATCCAGATCACAAGTACCACTGTATAAGAAGGAACCGATATATTTAATCTCCACGAGAAGATATGCGGAAGCGTCGGAGACCTTGCCAACTTTGGCGAGAATTTCATGAGTAAGTAGCATATTTGATTACCAGCTGATGCCACTTACATGACTCGCGACGTCCCTGTGGCCAAAACGCCAGTCTTGTCTGACGTCGCCAGTCGGCTTCACAATGTAACCAAGATACTTCAGTACAGTATGTACCCAGCGATCCATTGTCCAGAGTGGCTAATTGCCGACAGATCCGAGTGGCGCTCATATAGTGGCTATTGCCGACTTTTTCACTTCCTTGATTCATTTTGTCGTGCGTTGACTTTGAGGCAGCATGAATCGACTCAAGCACACTCGGGCAATAGGTTATTACCTTCGGGAAAGAGATCGTGCTGCCTTGTTGCAGAGCTGAGCACGTGAAGGAGGACTGATTGGATACTGCATTATAGGTGTCACGGGGCCAATATACGTCAGAATTATGTTTCCTCCTCTCGTGATTACTGATCACGATCCCCCCATCAGTGCAGCATCCTTTCGGACGGATCGCGCGCATGTCGTATAACGCTTGGGTCGTGAGAGTGTAAATCACAAATTGGCAACGAGAATATTTGGTCCATTCAATCAGAATATATAGCTGACCGCGGTGACCAACTTGCTACACCACCAACTTTCTGCCCGTCTTCCCGAATTCATGTCTGTCGCCAAAGGGATTGCCCTCGTCACGGGATCCGCCCAGGGCATTGGGCGTGGCATCGCACTTCGTCTTGCTAGGGATGGGTTCGACGTCGCCTTGAACGATGTCCCGTCAAAGCGTGATCAGCTGCGCGCTGTCGCCGGTGACATCGAGAATATTGGTCGAAGGACGCATTTGGTTCCTGGGGATGTAGTCATCGAAGGCGAGGTCAAAAGAATGGTACAGGGTATCGCAGAAGAGCTCGGAGGGCTGGACGTCGTGAGTACCCGTGTCCCGCTGTTATCTACCACGTTCCTAAGTTCTCCTTATAGATGGTTGCAAACGCAGGGGTTGCGTACCTATCGGACCTGCTCTCCAGTAAGCTAGTCTCGTAATCTTTTACCGCTTGGACTGAGATAATGGTGCGGTGTAGCCGGACTCGATGTGTGGGAGAAAATTATGGGTGTCAATGCACGAGGGACATTCTTGTGCTATAAATATGCGGCGGCGCAAATGATTGCACAAGGACGTGGAGGACGCATTATCGGCGCAAGCTCCGTTGCTGGAAAGTTAGGATATCCATTATCTTCCGCGTATGCGGCCAGCAAATTTGCCGTCAGAGGCCTGACACAGAGCGTCGGTAAGGACCGGACATTTGATCTTGCCTTTATTTGAACTGTGCGGTCGCATCAGCGCTGGAACTTGGGCGGTACAACATCACGGTGAATTCGTATGCTCCTGGCGTCATTGAAACTCCAATGAGTATGTATCAATGCATCAACGCGGTATTTCATCATTGAACAGGCTTAAAACCTGTACAGCGGCCTCCTTTTTTGGACCCGAGGGAGGGATGACGACTGCGGATGGAGAATTAGTCCAGTGGATCAGCAACGTAAGTGTCATATTTCGCGTAACGCATGCTGTCTCAGCCCGCCGTGACCTGTAGGGCTTGTCTAGTAGACCTATCAAATACGATGGTCGGCCGGAAGATGTCGCAGGTCTCGTGAGTTATCTTGCCTCGAAGGAGGCGCACTTCATCACTGGTAAGCGTCAATTTATTTATTGTGTTTTCCATGTACATTTGCTAAGATCCGTGTGATCAGGACAATGTGTAAGATGCCTTGTCGGAATAGCATCCTCACGCGCTGACATTGCAATAGATATCCGTCGATGGGGGGATAACCATGTCTTGAAATGAATCACGAGGGTCACCTCTACGAATATCATGCCAACAATGTTCATGTAAATATAGTTGATCCTATGTAACCGCACCAGTCGAAGGGTGTCCGAAATTCGAAATGGTCCGGAAACTCCGAAAGCTTGACATATTGACTAAACTTCCTCGCCTCTGATAGATGTCCACTAAAACATGTTTCATGGGAGACGTTGCCACCACCGCGACAATCAGGTATGTTTATTGCAAATTGAACGGAATTTCCCTGAGCAATTGCAGGCGCTGTTGGAACCTCCAGGCTTGATGTATTATTTACCTATCACGACGCGTGTCGCCAAGGGCATTCAATAGTCAACGGAGTCCCGCCCCCCTTGTACGGGAGCCAGAGACATTGCAAGTGAAATGCTAACTGGTTTGGCTGGCCGACCTCCCTTCGGTCACTTGTAACAGGAACCGAGCAAGAGGCTTCTTGACTGGATACGCACAAAGACCGCCCAGTAGCGCTTCTCTCCACACGGGCGGTGTCTCATCAGCCTGCGTTTCATCGAGCGACTGGCGTGTGGCCTGTTGTATCGCCTACGACTGTCCGCCACCCATGTCGATTGTGAAGAGGATCGCGCTTATCACTGGATCTGCCCAAGGTATTGGATGTAGCGTCGTACTTCGTCTCGCTAGGGATGGGTTCGATATCGCACTGAATGATATCTCGTCCAAACATTGCCAACTGCGTGCTGTCGCAGACGACATCCAGAATAATGGTCGAGGGACGTTGTTTGTTCCGGCGGACGTGACCGTGAAAGAAGTCAAGGGCATGGTGCAAAACGTCGTCAAAGGACTCGGCGGCCTGGGTGTCGTGAGTATTAGTATATCACTCCCGCAGCGGGTTGAAGACAGACTTATTCTTAAATGCATCCTCCTAGCTGGTAGCGAATGCCGGGATTCTTGAGATGACGCCTCTGGACTCCAGTCAGCTATGCTCGTCAACTTCTCGAAGTTGCGACTGACACGACGTTTTTCTGCAGCTGAATTAGATAGATGGGAGCGAGTCATGGCCGTCAATGCGCGCTTCCCTTTCTTGTGTTACAAGTACGCAGCACAACAAATGACCGAGCAGGGACGCGGAGGGCGGATTATCGGCGCGAGCTCTACTGCGGGAAGGTTAGGGAAACCCTCCTTGCTGCGTATGCTTCCAGCAAGTTCGCAGTCAGAGGTCTTACACAAACTGCGGGTAATGAGTCTATCTCCGACTATCCTCCCATATCTGAGATGGATTTCTGGATCAAATCAGCACTGGAACTCGGCCCACACGACATTACGGTAAACTGCTATGCCCCCGGTGCCGTCAAGACGCCGGTGAGTACGCGCCGACAAAGTATTAAACCCTGATATGGGAATCCGAACAGTGGACGCCATCGCCGATAGGGGGCCTGCGAAGGTTGACTGAAAGGAAAGGCGCGAGTTGTCGCCATTTCTGGCTCGCCACCAGGCAATTTGGTCATATATTACCCCGTAGCGCGCGGCCGCGCGAGGCATCAGATATGATGCACAACCGGAGGATCAAGCGTCGTCAGCTACCTCGCCTCAAAGGAAGCATGCTTCGTCACCGGTAAGCGTCCCTTTATTTCATCTTCATGTCGACCTGCTTACTTTTCGTGATGTCTAGGGCAATGTGTAAGTACCCAACCTTTTCCCAGTGAATCGTCGAATCAGGCCCTTGTTTGGCCTTCGCTGATCGTACCCCTGACTGCAACATAGATTACCGTCGATGGGGGAGATATCCTATCCTAGCTCAGATCATGGGAAATGGATATTATAATGCACTGACATGTTTATCCCTCAACATCGGACGGCAGTCCTGAGTCGTTTATTTTTGGTTTGCTTGCTGTTGGTATCATGTTCGTTATCTGAAGAGTGTTGTTGTCCGATCCTACCGGGTTACGTAGCGGAGGACGCATGTATGCACTGGCACTCGTGGGTTACATGTTACATACCAGTGACACACAGGCTGCCGCGATACCATGCGGTCTCCCTTGCCTGCAGATGCTGATGACCATTTGATCATCTGGTCCCATTCCGGTGATATACACAAGCACACTTGTCGTTAACGACACTGCGTGTTGGCCGTTGTACTGGGGGTTGAAAATGTGCGACAGTGACCCAATATCGTTAGATGAGTAAGGCGAACAGAGCACAACGGAGAATTACGGCATGAGCCCCATGGCAAGTAGGGGTCGTTTCGATACCATCTGTTGATCAACAGTACTCGGGCTCTTTCGAACAGTACGTTCGGCAGGTGTAGGTGCTGTGTGGCTAAGACAGCCGCTGATCATTGGCAATCCCTGGAGACCAACATTAATCATATCTGTCGACTTGGTTCCACAAACACAAACGACAGCTAATTCGAAAATGAAATCGCCCTTGCACTATGGATCGTTCCGGTGTGGTGCTCTGATGCTTCTGGCGCGACAAAAGATGTTTCACATGCATTTTCACTTTGGACCTGTGTTCACTCGGTATATCGACCGATTGTCACGGCCACACCTGGGCGGGCTGGGCCCGTCTAATCGACCGCACTAGGCGCGTATCGATGAAACACGCACAGGAATCCCTGTCCAAGCTTTCCTCGCCGCGCGCGAGGGTCTCACTACAGCCGGTATATTCGTCGCCAAATGGACGAGCACTGGTGGCCCCACAGACCGTACAAAGTACCATTTAACCGTACACTGGAATTTAATTTGATGTTCTCGTCCGCCGGTGGTCGAACCGAGCCAGTCGTAGGCAACTTTGGTGCACTGCCAGTGTCTTCGTCACCGCGTAGCGATCAACTAGCACCGGTGGCGTGACTCTAGGCCCTGGCCAAGCCAGGCTTACAGTGGATCTATGGACTTGGCTCGATGTTTGACCAGGCCCAGGGCCCAGTGAAGCCAGTGCTTTCTAGCCACTGCAAGGCCAAACTCATAACACCATACGGGCCAAGCTACTGCCGCGTTATGGCCATGGAAACGACTGTGACACGTAAAACTGCGTGATGCGAATCTGAGACTCGGAGACAATATTTCTCAAAAATTCCAGATATCCACCCAGAACAGAAATCGTTCTTCAATGGTAAGAACCAACTGGCACAGACTCATACTAGAGCCGCGAGGTCTTGCTAAGTTATGTCCTACTACGACTTTGGATGCACGTGTGTTACTGAGGCCAAAGAAGGAGAGATGGTGGCTGTGGTGGCGGAGAACAATGTATCCGACAATGTTATCGTCCACAGCCTTGAACTGGTACCATCCCAACGCGAGAATCAAGCGTTGCCTCCGGATCATTCGTGGTAAAAATACCCAACTTCGCGCACGGATTTCGCTGACCGGCGATTGTTAGTGTCCACCATCAGCGGTCGTTTGGATCGGGTCTACTACGATGGAGCTAATGTACTGGCGATGACGACTCGTGCAATGCCGGAGTCATCACAGGGAATCGAAACCAAGTTGCTTATCTCCGCAGCTGTCACAGTGAGTATCAATCACATCAACTCGCGGAAAATTTTTATATGCAAAAGCCTTGGTGTCGGAGTAGTTCCTGGTGTAGATCGGCTTCGCAGGATACCCGGGAACCCCACAGGGCAGACCGATAAGCACTCCCAATGCCTGAAAGGAATTCCGCTCAGTAACCAGAGCCTTTCTGTCAGCAGGGCGCAGTACCCACGACTAGCCACTGCGGGATTTTACGAAGACAAGCAACGATCGAATGCAGCATGTGCTTTGCACGGGTTACCGAGTATCCGGCCGTTCATAATGATCGGGCTCCCTTCCGCGCCGAAGGCAATATGTGGCAATGCTCTACCCAACTCGTAAGTATGAACAAGTTCCTGAACCTCGCCGCTCGTTGCTTGAGCCGTTCGGTTTAGTTTCGTAATCAATTGAATTGAAACAATGATCCCACCTCCACCGTTGGCTATGTGCCAGTATACCTGTGTCTTCGCCCTGAATAACTCAAAGCGACCAGTCTGTGCTAATTCCTACTAGTACGTCATCTATCTCTACCAGCATAAAAGGCCGGGTAGGAAGGTCGCTCTGACATCAACAACACCCCGACTTCACTGAGATTCACCGACATGTCACCTGCCCCCATGCTGCCGCCGCTCGACCGCTCTCTTCTTTTCAGTGATCTGATCCGCTTCCACATGCAAAATAACCCGACATTGCCTATGTTTGCGTATGCGGATGACCAGGCATCGGGCCACCAAGTCACCGAAATATCGTTCCTCGAATTTGGCCGCGCTGCCCACAGGATTGCACACGCACTTCGTCCAGGACGTACTGGCGAGGAGGGGCAGGTCGTCATGCTTATCGCTAATTGCGACACCCTCCATTTCCACTCCGTTGTTTCTGGGATGATTGTCGCTGGTTTAGTGGTGAGTGCATCAGCGTGGCTTAAACCAACGACTTCTCACCCAAGTCACATATTAGCCATTCTCGGTGTCGTACCGAAACTCCGCAGCTGCCATTGTTCATATGATGAAAAAGACAAACTGTTCACGAATTGTGACATTACATCATTTGCACAATGGTTTGATCGATAACATTCGCGAGGAGTTGGCGGGTGGCAATTTGGTAGTCGATGAATTACCAACGTTATCATATGCTTTCCCAAAACTTGGCCGCGAAGTCGAGGCCGACCCCTTCACAGCATATCCTGCGGCCGAATCACGCCCGGACCTGGACGGCCCTGCGGTATACTTCCACTCCTCAGGCAGCACCGGATTCCCCAAGCCAATCAAACACAGCCACAGATTCCAGATATCCATGATGGGGGACCGTCAGTCATCTCAATCCTAGCCGTTTCGTTATTACTCATATTTCTTTGGATATCTAGCCATGACACAATCTTTCATGAACCTTCCACTGTCCACCCGGATTGGTGTTATGGCATTACCTGCATTCCACGCTTACGGTACAGCAGTTCAACTCTACCTACCCATTGCATCCCTTGTTGTTCCCGTCGTGTTTGCACCCCGCGCGGTGACCAACCCTCTTGCCGCACCCGTCATCCCAACAACTGTCAACATACTTGATTGCGTCCGCTGGACCGGGTGCAAGGCATTGATGACGGTCCCGACATTTTTGGAACAGTGGGCAGAGTCCGAGGAGAATGTGGAGCAACTCAAAAAGCTGGACTTCGTGGTAAGTGGCATTTTCGCGCGTGCTTATTGGACCTCACCAAGTTCACACCCATCATAGCTGTATGCAGGGGGACCCTTGGCAGCAAAGATCGGGGATGAATTATGTGCCTCTGGTGTGGCTGTATCTTCAGGTTATGGAGGCACAGAATTCGGTTGTCTTACGAGCATTCGGCCAAGGTCGGACATCCAGGATGGCGACTGGAACTGGATGCGTTTCTCGGATAAGGTTAAGATTAGATGGGTCCCATATGGAGATGACACCTACGAATGTCAGATAATGGTACGTTTTCCCTGCTGGGCTCCTTTCTTCGTTGTCACATTGTGAATCTAGTCCTGGGAACACCACATTGTGGCTGTCGAGAACCTTCCCGACGAGAAGGGGTATTCTACATCCGACTTGTTCATCAAGCACGCGACGAGGAATTTGTGGAAAATGTGAGTTCTTTGTATAATTGACAGACGGGAGACTAAACTATGCGATAGCGTCGGAAGAGTAGACGATGTTATCATCCTCGCCAGCGGAGAGAAAACCGTACCTGCTCCTATGGAAGGTATCATAAATTCCAGCCCGTTGATCCAGGGTGCAGCGATGTTTGGACGCGAGCGAATCCAGGTTGGGATCATAGTTGAACCGCAACCCGCGCACGCGGTGGATGTTCGAGATGAGAATGCCGTTGCTGAGTTCAGGAACAAGATCTGGTGAGTGTTGGAACTACTACTGTGGTGCGAACATCACCAGGTTTGCTTATCATAACATGAAGGCCGCTCGTTGAAGAAGCGAACAAGGCCGCCCCGGCATTCAGCAGGATTTTCAAGGAAATGATCCTTGTTGCAGCTGCCGAGAAACCAATGTTGAGGACACCCAAGGGAAGCATCCAGAGAAAGGCAACGATCAAGGCCTATGAAGCCGAGATTGATGCATTGTATGTGTTCTTGCCTCTACGTACCACCGGTATACTGAGTTTTCTCTCCCAAAAGGTACAGCGCCGTAGAAGAAAACTCTCAGTCCAACGCTGGGCCCTCGGACTGGACCACAGCGAGTTTGAAGGACTGGTTGTTGGAGCACGCAAACACAATCAGTCAAGGGCATAACATCAACCCTGGCACTGACCTCTTTGCCCAGGGTTTCGACAGGTGAGCTTCCGAGACACGGATATGTGCTTGTGTCTTACTCTGTTTCCACAGCTTGAGTGTTACATATTTGCGAAGCCGGATTGTCAATGCCTTGCGGACGTCATCGGAATCCAAGACACGCGACGCGATTGCCCGCATCTCTCCCAACTTCATATTCGAGAACCCAACCATCGAGCTTCTCGCAGCGCGCATCGCCAGTCTTGTTGATGAAAACGGAGGGTCACAAGTTCTGGACACGAAAAAGCAGCACATCGCAGCGATCAACGCCATGATCGAGAAGTATTCCAGTGGGCTGCCTATTCGTAAACCAGCCCTTACTGGAGCTGTCGTGTTGCTCACCGGATCCACTGGTGGACTCGGATCCTTCCTCCTTGCACAACTCATCCAAAATCCGGCGGTGCTCAGGGTATATGCTTTCAATCGCCCATCATCGACCTCGAGCGCAGAGCGCCAGAAGTCGGCGTTTGTCGACAAGGGACTTTCCGTCGAACTTTTGAATTCTGAAAAGCTCGTGTATGTCGAGGCGGACGCTTCCCAGGACAATTGTGGCTTGTCGCCCGCTCTGTACGAGGAGGTCAGAATTTTCGTTGTTGTTTCTTGTGCGCACGAAGCTGAAAAATCACGATTAGATTCGAGGTGTCATCACGACAGTCATCCACAACGCATGGCGCCTCGACTTTAACCTTTCCCTCGCCTCATTCGAATCTAACATTAAGGCAACCCGAAACCTGGTGGATCTCGCGCTGGACTCATACCACGGTCACTCGGTTCGGTTCGTGTTCACATCCACCGTTGCCTCCACACAATCCTGGGACCGCGAAAGCGGCGCATTCCCAGAGGAAGTCCAGCTTGATCCCTCCTCAGCTGTTGGGGGCGGCTATGGAGAATCCAAATACGTGTGTGAACGAGTGCGTAAACGTTATTTCCCTGAGAGGAAGCCAATTAAACTCCTGATTGCACTAGATCATTGTGAAGAGTGGTCTCCGCGCGACGTCGCTACGCATTGGTCAGATCGCTGGCGGACCCAACGGATCGTGGGCAACGACAGATTGGGTACCGATCCTTGTGAAGTCAAGCATTGCTCTCGGAGCCTTCCCCAGTTCCCACGGGGTAAGTGATACGACCCGTTAGTGCACTGTGCCGAGGCTGAGTATAAACGATAACTAGGTCGCTGCTTGGATGCGCCCACAGGAGGTGGCAGGGACCATTTTGGACGTCATGTTCGCAGAGGACGCGCCGCAAGCACTCAACATCGTCAACCCGGAGCGCGCACCCTGGGATGAGATCATATCGTCCGTCCGAAACGCTGTTCTCACGCAGAAGTCAATATCTTTGACTGGCAATCATTTGGCAATCGTCCCGTTCGCAGAGTGGGTGGCCCTGCTAGAGAAGAGGGCGTACAATGCGACCTCGGCGGACCTCGCCAATATCGTGAGTGCCTCCAAGATACGCTATTCGTGTGCATTACGTGCTTACGTTTCCTTGTCAGCCTGCGATCAAATTGCTTGAATTTTTCCGCGATATGGCCAATGTGGAGCCCGCACAGACTGAGACCCACTCCGGTGCATCACTTCAGGTGAGGGAGGTGGGCGGTCTGGCCGACTTCAACACTACAAAGGCGCAGGGCGTCAGCAGGACCGTAGCGCATATGCGTCCTGTCGGGGACGTTGACGCCCATGCTTGGGTCAACTACTGGTCCTCGGCGGGTTTCTTGTGACTTAAATGCGAAACGTAGATTGCTTAAAAGGACGCTCATATTTACACGGATCATGTGCGCTCGCTGCCACAGCTTACACTTATTTAGACTTCAGTTTAGCATTCACCAAGCACATACAGTATTATCATGTTCTCCTAAGTCAATAATGTTATATAACATCAGTGATGTTCTTGTATCGCAGAAGGCTGTGGAAACAGTACGTTAGCATATCTGATTCAGATTATCAGTGAAGCCTTCGACCAATCGACATAACCTTGATGAAGATTTTTTTTTCGAACGTACTACGCCCCCTAGTAGTTTGTTGATCGCGATCCTGAATCCGGCAATGGGTAAATTCTGCCACGAGATTTTCGTCACTGGTCCGATAACTTGGAGGAACAATCCTGAACGGTCCCCCAGTGGGCCGGACTGATCAAACCATTTCATACTAGAATGCTCGCATGCCCGGTGAATCAGGTGGGGATGAGGAGCTTCTTGCGGTCCCAATCCCAGTACTTGTTAGGTATTCTTGGCGAGAAAACCGTGGCTAGGATATCCTTCTTCGTGCACTATTCGAAGCAGTCCTCGGACCGCGGAAGAGCTAGGCACTTACACAGTGGGCCGCAGTGAAACAACCATCGGAAAATATTCTGGATCGACCGGGCTCATGCCAAAACGCTGGCAATCGCCGGCATACACAAGAGGCTCGCAGAAAATTTCGCCTCGCGTGGCAGTACGTAACACCGTTACGAAGATAAGAACGTTGCACGCAGGGGTAATAACGCAAGATCGGAAAATTTTCCCGCGGTTTATCCGAGCTTCTTCGACTTCTTCAAGTGACACTGACAAACGCGAGAATGGTCAGTCTTCTGTCAACGTTCCAACGTTCAACTGTTGGCAAGTGCAATGACTCGAACAGTTTGACGTTGACACGAGCTCATGTACGTTTCCGAGATAGGACAGGCCACATAACGAAGCTCAGCCGCTTTCATTGAAGAGCGTAAACTGTGG
>JBBPLN010000257.1:0-28632 GCA_038089815.1 Sutorius eximius | reverse complement strand
CAAACATACTTCTGTTATTTTATCGATACTTTAATCAGTTACCTACGTACATCGTTATTCACTATCTTCCTCATCCCTGTTACGTATTCTTTAACGAGCAGGACAACGGCCCGATACATATACGATAGGACACATCAGGTTATTGAATGGGTGGATGAGTGACCCAGGTAACGCCGATACGCAACGGAAAGGACGCCTGAGGACGGGCCCTGCCACAACAGCCTCGCCCAAAGAGGGCAAGCTCAAGTTTGAACCTGGAAACCGCGGTCAGAATAACGGAAACACGAATCTGACAAGAGAGAGAGCCACGGCATCCACCGTCGTATGCAAGCCGTTGGTTCCTTAGTAGCGGATACTACTGCCTTGTCGATGTCGAAGCTTCCCGCAACACGACAGGCATCCGTCGCGCGCAGAGAAGCCACCGTTTTCCGCCCTTTCATGGTTTTTTGTGATCTCGCGCAACGTTCATGCCAAGTATATAACTGCGTTGTTCCATCTGATGGGTCATTTGAGCATATCCCGACGAGTGTTGATTGTAACATCAATGCAGATGTCGACGCCTCGAATGAGGTGCGGAAGTGAAGACTCGCCGATTTCAGGAGAAGACTGGACGCCGTCGCGCACGAGCTAATGCCACCAATCCCCTAATCCTGAGCAGGCCCATCGTGCCCCGTTCAGTTCCTATACACCGCACATCGGTGGAGTAAGAGAGCTCAGATATGCGCCGCTCACAAATCCCTGCAATTCATAGCCGTGGACAAACCGAGCCAGAGGGCCTCACAGACGAAGTACCTTGCAGAGGCGAAACAAGGACAAAGTCTGAGAGAAATCCGAAGTGAGAGACGTGGATACTGTAAAGTGAGATGTTTCAATCCGGCCAACACATACTTTGGCCGATACGTGATACCAGGAGATCAGCCAGGTGGTGGCATCAGGGTATCATGAGAGAGAGGTTGGTCAATGATGGTGCCCTTTGACCTTGCCAGCGCTATGTCTCATTTTCCAAGCATCTTTCCTTGTTGAGGTCGAAGTTCATCGCATGTTGACTTTGGGGCATACCAACCAAATGAGGACGTCCGAGGAGATGAAGACCATAGCCTGCATAGGCGGGCGATGCTGCTGCACTCGGAGGACATGCTACACAAAGATACCACCCAAAAAGGTGGAGGTTGCGTTCACCCGATGCTCTTTCCTTTCCTGTAGGCGAGTGCGATACGTTCGCACTCGCTTATCCAAGTAGTATTTGTGGGAAGTGGCTGTATGCGGGGACGAAGACTAGGCGGGGCAATGACAAGACGGGCCTGGATGGTGGCGGGATGGCGAAGAGGTAGAATGACACACGACGACAGCAGGAGGGTGG
Organism: Sutorius eximius; assembly: GCA_038089815.1. Taxonomy (NCBI): domain Eukaryota; kingdom Fungi; phylum Basidiomycota; class Agaricomycetes; order Boletales; family Boletaceae; genus Sutorius; species Sutorius eximius. Next base: position 27,272 of record JBBPLN010000257.1, on the reverse strand, counting down.
CGGGAGGGCGGTCGCAGCGGCCGATCACGAAGAAATGCGAATTGGTCCGTCTCGTGCAGAGTTCCAATATTTTCGGTCTCTGCGATATCGGCCGCGACCCCACCCAGACTTGTCGTGTTACACAGACTTGGACCCAAAGCGGCCGAACTTTCTGGCCAAATCCAAGTCCAAGGACCAAACGCCCTGCAATGTAAATGCATTGTCAGGGGAAAGAACACGAAAGAGAATGGGATACATACAGCAGCAATCAATGTCCCGTGTCTTGTTATGGAGAGCCAGCAGCCTGGGGAAGCCGACGGACAAGGGTGTACGACTCTGGGATGGGGACGCCCAGGAATAGAGCGTCGGACGGCGTGTACAAAGGAGCGAATAGCGGTCGTTGCGAAGGCTAATGGTCCTGCAAGCACAGGACATGCCACAAGACATCGTCGAAGCTAAAGCAGCTCATTTCGACGTCAGTGCAGAGGATGATCAGCACGCAAAAGGCATAGGACGTCTGGGGAACGTTTGTTCTTGAACCGGACAATGGTATCTACAAGCAGTCACTAGTCATGCATGGTTGATGAGAATGTGGATATGGTGATGCTCATGAGCGGTGATGCAATTCGTAGCGATGCGAACGTGCTAATTAATCCAGGTACTTATACGTAGATGCAACCTCAAGGCCTCAACGACGACCTCACGCGTCAACAAAACCCTTGACATTCTCTAACCACCTCACATACTCCTACACAAATGGTCAGCCCCATCCCATCAAAGCACGCCTTCCATACACACCTTTTGCTCCTTGTATTCCGAGTACTCGGGGATAAACGTTGCCAGGCCCTCGTTCACGCCCCGCTCGTTCAACCACTTTTCAAACTCTTCCTGAACTGCCACATCCAGCGTGTCAAACTGAGGACCGATGTACAGCCCACGGCGTTTCCAGTCTGCCTCTGCGGTCAGTTCAGTACCGAGCTTGGTATCGGGGTAGAACGAGATGTTGTCCACGAGGAAGGCCCCTTCTTGACACATCGTGTCAATGTTGAGCGATCCCTTGGCATCGCTCTGCACCGACCCGTCAGTCAGCGATACCCAAAATCGTCCGAAACGAACCGACCTTGGTGACCGAAAACGACACGCGAACAGGGTACGACTGAACGTGACCCTCCTCAGCACCCTCCTCGCCATCCTGATCAAACTCCGACTCTTCCTCCACATTTTGAGTATCCGCAATCGAGAACATGACGCGGATGCTAAACGTTCCTGAGTATCGCACTCCGCCAACAACGCATACACCCACTTTTCGTTGCCAAACTTGCGCATGAGCGTGACCTCGTCGTTGCCCTCGACGTCCTCGATCTAAAGACGACCGCGCCAATAAGTACCGTTAGACTTGAGCGCAGACGGAAAAGGGGGAGAGTACTGACAGTCCATACGCCCTGCTCCTTGAACGCCCTCAGGAACTCGGGTTCTTCTGCCGTCGCACCCTCCTTCTCGTACTTGAGCTCTTCGGCCAATTTTTGCGAAAAGACGACGTCCGCTGTGGGTCAGCGAGTAAGCCATGCATGACGCGTCCCCTAAGACGGAGATAACAGGGACGTAAGACCTACAGGAACCCTCCGAGAAACGACGAGGGGTCATGGAGAATGCCCTCGTCGCCGACGCCATCATCCGTGGGGCAACCTGAGCCGAGAGCACCCGCCCGCTGCGCAGCGCGGGACGGGCAACGACCCGAGAAGACACAGAACTGAGCTGGCGAAGAGCACGCAAGGCCGACATCGTGAACGTGTTTTTGTTGGTCGTCAAAAGGAGAGGTTAAAGTGGAATGCTTCCACCAAAAAAAGATGTAGTTCAAGCGACGTGTTTGGCAAGAGCTTGTAAAACAAACAACCCTCGCCCAATTTGGAAAGTCTTCGTGTTTCAAAAAGGATTGATTGGAAGAATAAAAATACGACCGAAAGGGACCCCGAACTTGGGGGGCGTGTGAGATTACGAGGAACGGTAAGGACGGAGCGCGCGGCTAGACAGTAGCTACGTACAGATTAGTATGATTGGGATAATGTGATGGGAGTCACATACCTCAGTCGCGTGCGGGGCAACGGACTGAGGTGAACAGTGTCGAGCGAGATACTATATACGCTATGGTTTAAGTATTCGTGTGCAAAAGGAAATACTGGTCGAGAACAAAAGAAAAGAGGCGAGTATACAATGGATGTCGTCGCGGACTGCGACGACCCTATCTTGCTATGTACTGTATCGTAACAAAGTACAAAGGAAACGGCGAGCATGATCCGTAGAATGGTGGCGTCGGTCCGATGTGCGGGGGCGCGCACGCTTGCCTAATCCGACAGGGCGATTACCCCAAGTCATCATTATCATCACCCCAAACCAAGCCACCGTCGCACCCGACGAAAGCAATGACAACACGTCAGAATCAGATTGTTTCCGCCACATCACGGACATACACATATACACATACGCCTACTTGAAATCGACACACAAAGCAGATAGCATCAACAAAGAACAAAAAGCATAGACAAAAAGTGCATAATCCATTGCCCCCGCGCACAGAGGCCGAAAGCCACGTGGGGAGAGCATGAATAAGTGGTAAAAGGAAGGCAATGACACCATACAAATACAGACGAAAAGCAAAGTCTGACTTTAGCTCGACTTGCAATTGAAAAGTATTCTGCATCCCCCGGCCGCGCAGCTGTTTGACCAATAAGACGATCTCGTGCATCACACTTTCCGTCTTCGCCGAGACCAGATTAAAGGTCAAAGAAAAGTCGGATGAGTTTCAGAACTCGAGAGGAGGCAGAATATGATCAATTCAAATCGAGCGATCAAAAAGCAGCAGTCGAACAATGTCAGGGAAACATAGGTGACAAACAAGAACATCAAAGCATAGGGTGGACGAGACTGACGAGGAAGGACGGACGACGTGTTGCTGTATACACAGCAAACCGTATCAGTCGTCGTGCTCGGTAGGGCTGTTCGCCCCGGATTCGGAAGCGTGGTCGCTCGCTCCGGCCGTGCCGCCGGAGGTCGTACTTTCTTGGTTAGTCGCGGGTGGTGCCTTCTGCTTCTTAGCCTTGGTTTCGCCCTTGCCACGAGTTCGCTTTTTCCCAGTTGTAGCGGTGCCATTGGTCTTTCCCTCAGCTTCTCCAGATTGACCAATATTCCTTGATGCTTCAGCGGGATCGATGGTGGTCGCCGGAGTCCCATTCGTAGGCGGTGGAAACGCGCCTGGAGGAACTGGGGCAGCGTAGTGCGGGAAAAAGCCCGGGGGTGCCAACGGATAGTACGGAACTATAGGAGGGTGGCTGGCGCCGTTCGTTCCGCCTTCGGGAGGAGGGTGACCTTCGTGTCCAGCCGGCAAGAAGCCCGGTGGAGGAGGATAGAAGTATGGATAAAACCCTTCGGGAGGGGGAGGATAGTGCGGTATCGCCTGGATGGCTGGGTGCGGCTGCCCGGCGGCAGGGGCCGGCGGCGGAGGTGCACTCGTGGCCTGCCATTCAGGTTCGTCATTTGGGGCTGGCGACGCTTGCCCAGATAAGCGAGGTTGCTGACAAAGAACAAACCAAGCGTACCGACAAAAGATGTCTCTGTTTCGGTGGTCTTGTTGTTGGTCGATTTGTTCTTGCGTTTGTATGGCCCGCGTTTAATGCCCTTTTGGCGCTCCTTGCGTACGCCATCCACACAACTGTCTTGAATGCCATACTTGATGCAGCGCTCGCACGGACGGGCCTCGTCGCAGCGCTTACACGCATTCGCGCAATTGGTGCACTACAACCCAAATTAAATGGTTAAAAATACGAAGTACGCGATCAAAGCTTGCGACTGACTGCCATCTTGACCTGCTTACGCTTGGGACGCTGGCCATTGGCAGCAGCAGGTGTCGCCTGAGGATACTGCGGAAATGCTATTTTTTTTGACGTAAGGAATGTTTGTGACTGGCAAAAAATATTGCACACCTTGACCAGGTGGAGGGGGCGGATAAGGGTACATCATTCCAGGCGCCGCTGGAAAAGGTATCATGTACTGTGGCCCTGGGGGAACGCCGTTGGCATTTTCGCCGTGACTCGAGTCGGGGGGCTGGGCATAATATATAGGGTATCCAGGATGATAAGCAGCACCGAGGGGCTGAGCATACGGCGGCATAGCAGGGGGGTAGGGGTGCTCTTGAGCGACTGGACTAGCATTCTTCGCGTGATCATTGGCCATTGCAGTTGGCAACAAGAGAAATGACCGGTGGTGAACAGAGATTATCTTCTATTTGCGTAAGCAGATAGGCGCGGGACTGCGGGAGGAAACACATGTTGGAAAGGAGGTCAGCACGGGAGCAAAAGAACATCACGACGAGAACGTTGGAGGAGCGTAGTTATGGTACGGGGTCAGGAGGGTATGTACGACGGGGACAACTCACTCCGCTCGAAATTGCTCGTTTTCCGATCCGTCGCCGCTCAGAACTTACTGGATTCCGCCTGCCAGCTTGCGTCTGGAATCTCCTCTTGTATTCGGCAGTCAAGGAACGAGACCGTATTTTGTTCGAGAATTCAACGGCAGTAACAAGTCAGGGTCCGCGTGTACGAGAGTCGGGCTGCAGTGGTAACTGTACAAGTGAGGGAACTTGCACGTGCGAACTAAACCTTTTAGGGATGGACCGTGCGCGTCAACCCGCCCCTCTGGTCATTGCGGTCGACGACGACGACACCATATATACACGTTGAGCGCGCCAATCGCTACTGAAATATGTGCCATAATTATCGTCTTTGACGTCTCACCCGCTTCTTGCTCTGCCACATGATTTCCCTTTCTCCGCCCCAACCACGACCAGCTCCGCTCGAACGCGGGCTCGTCGAAACGTCTCTCGTCCACCATCAAATCGACGTCCATCCCTAGCCATGCACTATCGCGTTGCTGTCTAGACGATCCCTGCATTTTTCACCATGGGGAAGCGCGTTTGCACGGTCTATTGTTGCGCGTGTTCGCGAATCAAATTACCCATGAGCTGTACGTCGCTTGAGAACACATCCGTACACGCCGCCTTCGATCCTGCTGCTCGATTTCCCTCACGTACTTCGTGCTCGCTCTTCCATGGTCTCTGATCTACCCGCTCCTCTTTTGGAACCCCACGGGATCGTCGGCAACTGGACACGATTTTCGTGTGAGTCGCGATATCGCTTGGCCACCCTGAAAGGGGAAGACACATTGTTCGCTCAGTTTTAAATGCTTTGCGCCGCTCGTGCGTATACACACCCTCTACGGTTTACCCACCCACATCAAACCCACATCCAATTTCGTTCGTCCATCAGAGGCTGTGAAAAGGCATGCGGCCCAATCTAAGGATGTGCTGATCCTGAGTGTTTGCGCACTTATCAAAGATAAACACTTTTGACGTTTCATGACCATCTTCTCTACAGGTTAGCTTTCTATGTAAGTCCATTTGTGGCTTCGATCTTACCACATGATAAGTATACAGGACACGGAAATTTCTTGTGGCGATGCTTATTTGTCCTACGATCGAAAACCTAGTCGCACAGCCGAAGCTCTCCCGATATGTGTCGTGAAATTTGCAGTCCTGACATGATTCGTTCTTTGACAAAAGCCGTACAGGGACAAGCAATGCCATCCATAAGGCATGAGATCAAGAATATTGGTGAGTGGGGTGTGATCTCCATTCATCATATGCAACTCAAAGTCCACAACGGTCCTTCTCCCGCGCTATGAAAGAGTAATCCAATCCTCTCAATGGTTTCATGTTGGGCTGCTTTGTTGACAACCCAACTAGTGGCCGCTGATCATCAACCTGCTGCGTTACTCCGCGAAGCAACCGCTCCTGTTTCCGACCACGAGAGGTATGGGAACCGTGATACATGATTGTCGATTCTCGGGCCTGACGCCACACGGAACACCGTCGGGATGTGGCATAACTTGGCTATTTAGCCCCCTGAGCGCGCGCGTGCGAAACCATTTCAACAAGCTGTCATAACGTGTGCTGTGTGACGTAGGTACATACCGTCCCAGGAACCGGAACTACGTGGAGTCTTCTGCAGATGAGTCTATCAAGCAGCATGAAGAAGTGCTGAAGGTAAGTATCAGTCCTGGTGTATGACATAAGAATAAGTGAAGATAGGGCCGTGGTGGTGTGGGTGTGATCAGGGATGTGAGACGGGGACACTGCAGGGTCGCGATTCCCTGAAAGTATCTACCAGAGGTCCGAGACGAGGAGATTGGCTGATAGGCTTTCCGAGGGATTTCCAATTTTGTGTTCCCCAGCTGGCCAGGGAAGGGCCAGGTGATGAGCGGTCATTATTATCTTCTGATAGAACACTGGAAGAGAATGGCAATGGGCGGCAGTCCTTTATGCCCAAGCTTGCCAGGTGTCGTGCATTCATGTGAGAATATATATCACTTTGAGTGAAGTTGCCCGCTCTAGCCGTGTATAGTATGTGTCTGCACGATGTTACATGTGGGATATCTGAAGCAGCCACGGTGATTGGATGACTTAGTACCTGATAATCGGAGAATGGCCACCACACCAATATTTCAAACCCCCCACAGGCACGGTAGCCTCTTCATAATGTTCCAACATGCATACATCCAACCTTTAAGTTTACGGCCGGATGGGTCACCAAAGGGCTGGTTCATCTCCTGTGCCCGGTGATGGGTATTTAGATGTGCACTCGAGTCCAACTCATTAACTAGGGCACTTGAAATCCAGGATCCTTGGTAGTAATCAATGGCACCCATACATTTCGACCATCTAGTCGTGTGGTTGACCCCTTGGATTTTCTCTTGCTCACTACCTCGAGGTAAATACTCCCATCTGATGAGTCCCTCTATTTTAGGACGACAATTTTCTAGACGCTGGCTTATTGCACCACTATTTTTGTTTACGTTTCTAGAAAACTCGGGATTGTCTGTTCCAACTCCATTTATCGCCATAAAGTGGCTATCTTAGCCATCATTAGTCACTTCTCGCTGACTCACTTGATCAAGATCCATTTACAAGGTATAGTACATAGCCTAATGGCTTATCTATCTTTGCCGATTAGTGGTGTCGATGCTGCGTACGCTCAACCGCTGTCCTCACTAGGCATGCACATTGATAAGTTCCGAGCTTTGCTGCGCATGTTGAGTTTTTCCGGATATAAAAAGGCAACGGAACCGCCGTTCTGACGAGTTCCGCCATACACACCACCCTTGACATGCCCTCGATAACGAACAGGCCTGCCCCCGGTATTTCCTATTTCACCCCGGCACAGGTGCCCGCAGCTGGTACTGCGTACGACCCACAACCGGATGGTAGGCCAATACCGAAGCTTTTCCAGCCCATCAAGATAAGAGGAACCACGTTCCATAACCGTATTTTTGTGCGTGCTTTCGGCCTACATTGCATAAAGAGGAAAAACAAACCGAAACGGACTGCAGCTCTCTCCGCTTTGCCAATATTCGGCCGAGGATGGTCACTTTACCGCTTGGCATCTGGCTCACCGTTAGCATGTCCCCTTGTTTTAGAGTCTCAAGGCACTTACATGTCCCTAGTTGGCGGTATCTTTACTCGGGGGCCGGGGCTATCTATCATCGAGGCGACGGCCGTTGCTCCCGAAGGGAGAATTACACCAGAGGACGCCGGTTTGTGGAAAGATAGCCAGGCAGACTCGCTTCGCAAGATTGTCGAGTTTGCCCATTCCCAAAACCAGAAAATTGGCATTCAACTTGCCCATGCAGGTCGCAAGGCGTCCACGGTTGCTCCATGGCTGCATCTTGGAATGGCTGCCACCGAAAAGATCGGGGGATGGGCTGATGACGTGTGGGGACCTTCGACTGTGCCGTTCCATGAGAACTTTCCTGTACCCAAGGAACTTTCGAAAGCCCAGATCAAGGAGGTCGTGGCTGCGTTCGCTGAAGCTGCGAAACGTGCGCTCAAGGCTGGCGTTGACGTGATCGAGATTCACAATGCCCACGGATACTTATTGTTCTCGTTTTTGAGTCCTCAATCCAATAAGCGTACAGACGAGTATGGCGGTAGCTTCGAAAACCGCATCCGCTTGACTCTGGAGGTGGTCGATACCATTCGTGACATCATACCTGATGATATGCCCTTGTTTCTTAGGTATGCGATCTGCGGTTAGTTTACTGATCACTCAGCTCATGACATCAGGGTCTCTGCAACCGAGTGGCTGGAGGAGGCTCTACCAGATGAGCCTTCTTGGCGCGTTGAAGACACTGTTAGGCTTGCGGGTATACTCGCGGAGCACGGCATCGACTTTTTGGACGTCTCCAGTGGTGGGAACCATCCGAAAGCCATTATCAAAAGCGGTCCAGCCTTTCAAGCGCCGTTCGCACATGCTGTGAAGCAAGCCGTAGGCGACAAGCTGGTAGTAGGATCTGTCGGGTCAATTACGAATGGTGTGATTGCCCAAGAAGTATTAGACAAGGGAGAAGCCGACGCTGTCCTCGTAGGACGGCTCTTCCAGAAGAATCCCGCCGCCGTATGGTCGTAAGTCGACCAAGTTTTCCTAGCCCGTTCCATTGACAACGGACGTTTTATTCGACTAGGTTTGCTTCCGACTTGGGAGTGGCGATAAAGATTGCGAACCAGATAGGATGGAGCTTTGGGGGTCATGCTGGGACTGCCAAGAGATTGGAATGGTAGTACTAGTGTGCTTGGGATTGGAGGATCCGAGCGAATTATAAACATGGTTGTGGATGTATATATAGACGAATGGAATGGATAACCCACGTTACATTTTCTGGGACAAGATGTTTGACATGAAGCAGTACTTACGTATGAGCTACTGAGCAACTGGATTCTCACGGTGAATGGTTGGTTGTCTAATTTCGGGTCGACGCTGGCTCGGCGACACCAAGGTAAGTCGTTCAGTGGAGCCTGTCTATTTGTGGAGGGCGAATCAGCTGAACTTGGGCCCTCGTGGAGCGCCAAATTAGCCCTTCCCGGGCTATATGGCATTACAAATGCACATTTGTTCTTTCGACATTGGAAGGTGTATTTTTACATCTACAACATGCACTATGGAGGGCATGCACAAACGGGGGGAAGATGCAATACTGGTATTCTAGAACACATGAGCAAGCAGGAAAGGTTACTTAGGGGTGCGGGTAGCCCGCGCGGGTTGTCCCGGTTGTGGGTGGTTAGGACGTGTGGGTGGCGGTTGCGCGGGTGAGTGCGGGTAACAGGGAGAGGGTGACAACGCGCGGGTGACGGCGACAGGGTGACAGCGAGAGGGCGACAAGCGGGGTGGGCGTGAGATGCGTGTAGCCGAACGGGCAAGCATGGCAGGGTGAATACGTACAGGTGCCACAACCGGGACAACCCGCGCGGGCTACCCGCACCCCTAAGTAACCTTTCCTGCTTGCTCATGTGTTCTAGAATACTAGTATTGCATCTTCCCCCCGTTTGTGCATGCCCTCCATAGTACATGCTGTAGATATGAAAATACACCTTCCAATGTCGAAAGAACAAATGTAGTGACACTGGTGTGCATCTGGTAAGATGCAGCGTGATTTGACAAAACGCGGCATGCGTCCGAGAAAGCCCGGTGTGTGCATGATAAAACCCGGCGTGATGCAGCTAAAGCGCGGCGTGCCCCGGCGTGACATGCTAAAGCGCGGCGAGAATAAATGTGCATTTGTATAGGGCTAGTCTCCCATGTTGCACATGATTAACCCTGAGTTGCATGTGCATCCTCGCAGGCTCGCGCCACATACCGTGTAAACCGTTACATATCATTCCCGCACCGGGGAAACATACTGTTGACGGATGCATCTAAATCCGGACATTCGTTCATCGCCAATTACCGGGTGCTCAATTCTGTCACCACATGGTTCAACAGTGGTTCTCCGTATCGCCTTAAGAATTCCAGGCCAGAAAAGAAATATATACTCACCCGCTTGCGGTAGGCGAAATCCCCTCGCATCGCATCGAACGTCTTATGAGGAAATGGATGGCATTAGCAACATCCTCTTCATCGTTCTCGCAAGCCTTGCAGCATTGCTAGTTGCCATACCTCTTCCGAAGGCATTGGGTGAGCATTTTACCGTTACAACGTGGTGTGACACCCTGACCAATTGAATAGCTTCTGGGAACGTGGGGACGTCCACGCTCATTATCTGGACAGAGTTTGCATGCCTGGTCCAAACTATCAACGCAATATGTTGGAATCGGAACACTGGGAACTGGTCCCCGGGTTGGTGTGACTTTTGTACGTCCAGTTAGCGCGTTTGTGGTACGGATGTTTAAGCTCGATTAAGGTGGCTACTTTCTCGTGACCGCAGATGTTGCTCTAGCCGCAAGCGGCGTGTCCATCAATCGTCGCTTGTACATGATCGTAACTTTTGATCCAAGAAGACATGAGGTATCACCCCAGTTGCTCTGGATGACAGGCTCTTCTAACATGCAGACCAGAAAGCTTTCACTTTCAACATGGTAGTCGACATCGTCCTCTGTCTGGTGGTTCCATGGTTGTCCGTTATTCTGCGTTCGCATTTTCGGGTACCCTCAGCTTCTCTTTCCCCTGCTCACTATCCATCACAGAGTATTTTGTTCAGCAATATCGATTTTACATTTACGAAGACATCGGCTGCGTATCGGGTGTAGGCACCGTCGATCTTGCTTTCCCCCTCGTTTGGATGCTTCCTCTATTCGCGGGCGCAGTATCGACGGTGTATGCATGTGTGTGTAATATCGGATCCCAGGGACCACGAATTAACATCCCCTTCCCAGGTCTTACGATGCGAGCAAACTGCCGACGGAACCACCAGGTAATGGGAGAGCCGGCAAGGAGCTGGACGTGGAGTCGACGTCTGATGGCCCTCGGGGCTGTTAGTATAATATACGGGCTGTTCCCGACCTCAATTTCTATTGCCTTGCTGGCGACCACATATCCGGTGACACCCTGGCGTGGATGGCAAGCTAGCCATTCAACTATTGACGTTATCGTATATGTTCCCGCGTGGGAATGGAAGTCAAGCGTCGCCCAGGTCGTCAATTCTGAATTGCGGCGTTGGACGATCATGACGCTTGCTTTCCTTGTTTTTATGTTCCTTGGGTCAGCAGCAGACGTGAAGAGGATGTATTGGACGCCACTCAGAGGCGTCATTGAATACACCTTCCGAGTCGTGCGCCAGCCGAGGTGGGGTTCCGTTTATTTTACCCCCGATTTTTGGGTTTACCGTGGTCCAACTTAGCAGGACTATTCCCGAGCAAAACACCGATGCGCAGTTGAATGGCCGCAATTACAACGAGACACTCCGTGCTTCCCATACGTTTCTTCACTCACTTGCTCTACACCCAGCGCCTGGCTTGCGTCGGGGCCGTCGTTTTACTCCTTTTGGGAGACTACGCGCGGAGAGGCAACAACAGAGCTTTAGTTTGACCCATGAACCAATACTGGACTCAAACATAGAAGCGTTCGAGCTAGTCCTTCCTACCTCCAGGCCTACCGCCGCGACGCACTCCAGTCACCCGGCAGTGTTAAAAGCTGCATTATGAGGTTGGTTATCCTGTGTATGAGTAGGTCTACACCAAATTATTGAAGGACAACGTGTATATGGTATACAAGTCTATGTGCTTCCTCTTAGCTACATTGGCTCTCATTCTCACGCTCCAGAAAGGATAGATGACTCATAGATCACAGCCCCCCAGAGCATCCGTCATTGCTAATAGGTAGGAATTATCCACGTCTATTTAGCTTGTGTTCTTGCACGGGATTGGGCCTTGTATGTTGTATGTATTTTTTGATTTCAGGTCTGCATTTCGTCGTAAAGTAGTTCACTCATGTCAAGTCCTGCCAGTGGGATAAAATTTGTAGAAATTCAAGTTACACACTCATTCGTTCTTTTCGAACACGAGCCCTTGAGGGTCAAAAATCATTCACTGACTGCCAAAGCTTCGGGCTGAAAGATTGGCCACCTGAGTTCAAAGGTTCTAGCCATCATTTGCTTGGACATAACGCTAGACCCAAGAGCCCAATAGGCAGCAAGTATATGGGTGTGCACGATAGATGTCCTTTACGTATTTAAGGTGTTCCCTCCGATGCTAAAAGGCAATTACTGATGGGAGATCTTGTAGTACTCCCCGACTCCCACGAATGAAGGAGGGTTTTGTCGAACTTGAGCGCAAATAGTCAGGCACTAAGGCAATCGACCACGCTTCCAATCCAGGACCGTCTGAGAGGGTTGAATACGATGGGAATCTCGAAAACGAAGGGTTCACGGAGGTGGACAGTCAATATGATAGAACTGAACTGGAAATGAAATCCAAACATATGGAAGCCCGGACGGTCGTGCTGATTCCGGATCACGATATTCGCCCTCCGACATTCGGCACAAGGATTAGGAAATCAGGTTACTTGTATTGACGACGACCCGGTGTCACCCTTTCGGCCGATGGCCAGGCTTCAGCTTCATGCTTCGACTTCTCAGGTCGGTCTTGGTCGTCTCGTAATGTGCATCGTGCACTCGCGCCCTCCATTTCGTTGGTGCCGTCGTCTGTACCTCCTGGTGCTCTAACCAACAGCTCCTTGTAATTGTCTTGATCAACGACTTTTTGCTACACTGCCCTCCGTGTATGGTACCGCAGGAGGCGTCGAAAGGCCTTGCGGGCACGATGGGTGACGCGGAACATCATCCAGACAGGCCTATAGAGCCCCACGAGCCTGAGGGAGCGTGCAAGCGAGAGGGTGAGACGGGGGTCGAGGCTACTGAGACAGTCGAGTCGGGAGGGTTGCGAGCAGGCGAGGAGAACACGGGTGGTGACGGTGATGAAACGCATCGGCCCGAGGGACCTACCAAGTTGGTAGACGAGGCGGATAGTCCATCCAGTTAAAGTGAAGAGCCGCATGACGACAGCGCAGGCATAGCGGTCGACCCAGGAAGCGAGGCGACTAGCGGACAAAACGAGCGCGTTGCGCATCGAAGCGCAGACGCAGCGGGAGACAGCAAGGTCGTAGGCGAGTGCCACGACACGCATAGCGAAGAGGGGATCACGACGACGCACCGACACGTGTCGATCGAGGGGGAGAGTGAGAGCTCTAGAGGCTAGAGCGCGGTCGCGATCGACAGCAGTCGACGGAGCAGTGTCAGCGCACCAGAACGGGGTACCAGGAACACCCCCAGGCCCACCTGCACTACCTGAATCACCACTCAAACCACCCGCACAAGACTCACCAGGAGGAGGTCGAGTCGACCCGGACGAGCCGGGCGACGAGACGGTCGTACCAGGCGGTTTTCACAGCGTCCAGGGATGCCACACAGACAATAGAATGTGGCGCAACAACGATACGAAGGCGCCGCATCGAGTTACAGGTCGAGGAGACCAGATGGTCGAAACGGACGACATCGAAGGCGAAACGCAGCGCCGAAATGACGTGCACGACGTCAGATCGACCACGAGACCGCACAGAAACCACGTGGAGCGGCGCGATAGCGATACAGACGTGTCGTGTCGAGAGAAAGGCCGAGGGGGTCGAGTAGACAAGCTGGACGGTCCGGGAGGTGTCGAGGCCGATTTATGACTGAGACGCGAGGCGGAAAGGACGGCGTAACGAGCGGCGCGCGCTACGACTCGAAACGAGTTGGAACACAGTCGCTAGCTGCAGAGAAGGTGAGTCAGTACCGATGGCCCGAAACGCGAACGGGAAACGTACCAAGGCCGTCCCAGCCACCCATTCATAATCACAGGCATCCCATCGAGCCCACAAACCCATCGCGCCGTTGAGGAAAATTGAAGCCGCGAGCTAAAGAAGTTAGCTGCACTAGGCCTTAGAGGCCAGACTCACAGCAACACGTGAGCCGAGACTTTCTATATATGGACACTGCTCGGATGACACGCTTCCATACAAACATGTGACTACTGGATATCGGGGACAGACGCTCGCGCTGCTAACGTTGTAGCGACACCACCGTAACACTTTTACCCTGATCACGCGGTGAAGCCAATTCAACCCGACATACGTATCGGATCATCAGACGACTCGGATTATCACTACGGTTACCAGCTGGCCTGATAGACATTTAAGTAGTTGCTCTCGTCCCCCAGTTCTGTTCACGGAGATTCCGTGGCAATCGCCACAACTTTCCTCCCACAGTCCAGGGTCAGGAGGGTATCAAGAATATCAATGTCAGTCCTAGACATATCTAGAAGTTGAGGTTGAGTTAAGTCACACTCACAGCCCTTTTCCGCAGTGCTCACACGTCCCAAACTAAACCCACGCTACCGCTGCGAGCCTCGAAATCAGCTTATCTACGAGGGAAGCGGCGCACCTGTCAAGTTCGATACGCACACAATCTCTTTCGCCTTTCCGTCGGACCGTCGGCGAGCTCGGACTGATGTCGGATACAACTATCTCTGGGACAGGCTTGGATTGGCGCACTCTGTGCGAGGCTCGTAAAGCCGTTCAGGAGGCGTCCATCCCGGAAGAGTGGAGGATCGAAGTGCCGCCAGGTACAGCTCTCGACGTACGCTTTGTCACAGAGGAGTGCGGGCTGTTGTCCCCGCGAGAACACGAAATCATCGATCTCGGCACGAAAGATGTGTTGGCCTTGGTCCGTTTGCTTTCCGACAAGAACTCGGGTTACACGAGTGTCAAAGTCACTACGGCGTATCTCAAGAGCGCTATTATCGCGCATCAAGTTGTGAGTCTGCGGATTGTTGATTGCCCCGGGAATACTCAAGCCATCATTCAGACGAACTGCCTGACTGAAATCTTCATTGGGCGCGCCCTTAACCGGGCGAAAGAAGTTGACCTGTATATGGCCGAGCATGGGAAACCCATGGGCCCTTTACACGGGTTACCGGTTTCGTTGAAAGACCAGTTTACCATGAAAGGCTTGGAGACGATCATGGGTACCGATCGGTCTATTTGGTGTTTCTCGGCATCTGACATCATACCCCCTAGGGTACGTACGTAACATTGGAAAGTTTGCAGAGGAAGACTGTGTCCTTGTGGAAATCTTGTATGAGCTCGGAGCGGTGCCATTCGTGCGTACTAATGTCCCGCAGACGCTCATGGTAAGTCACTCGAAATCTGTTCACACTAAATGAGATCGGGGAAGCCAAGCTGAAACCGACCTCATATTAACACTGAACTTTACAGTGGGGCGAAACTCATAACAATATATTCGGCCGCACAACGAACCCTTACAATAGGAAGTTTACGGCTGGTGGCTCCTCCGGTGGAGAAGGTGCGCTCCTTGCCATGAGAGGTAGCCCCTTGGGAGTGGGCACTGATATAGCCGGGTAAAGTCTCACAATTCAGAAGAAGACGCGATCCTAAGTGCTTGTAGGTCCCTCCGCACGCCCAGTTCTTTTTGTGGACTGTACACTATCCGACCGTCGTATGAACGCCTTCCCTATCATGGCGCCGCTAACACCTTGATGGGTCAGGAGTCTATTTCCTCTGTTCTTGGGCCGATGGCTACTTCTGTCTCGGCATTGAAACTGTTCACGAAGGCAATCATAGATGCCCGCCCCTGGGATCGCGATCCCCTCGCGATCCGAAAAGTATGGAGCGAACAAGAATATCGACTGGTGGAGCATGGCGGCGGAAAAGGAATGTGCTTTGCGATAATGTGGGATAATAAAGTGGTTAAGCCACATCCTCCCATCACGAGGGCCATGCGTATGGTCAAAGAAGCATTGGAGAAGGAAGGACACCAGGGTATGTCGGCCCACCACCTCCACCATTTTAAATTTGAGATAATCATCCCCAGTCATTGACTGGGAACCTCTCAACCATATGGACATCTACAAGAATGCGGTAAGTCCACAAAGTGCTCGTGAACCTATCTGACTCTTTGAACACCAGCATACTATCTTTGTTGCTGATGGAGGAGAGGACTACCAGAGGAGTTGTGAGGCGTCCGGCGAACCCCTG
This sequence comes from Sutorius eximius, assembly GCA_038089815.1. Taxonomy (NCBI): domain Eukaryota; kingdom Fungi; phylum Basidiomycota; class Agaricomycetes; order Boletales; family Boletaceae; genus Sutorius; species Sutorius eximius. The sequence goes on along the minus strand of JBBPLN010000257.1, from coordinate 11,388 downwards.
ATTACTTCGATGCGCCCTGAGGTGGATCCGCATCCATTCGACTCTGAGGTTCCACTTGTGGGGGCTCTGGTTGGATCACAACGGATCAGAACAGCCTGGGAGGTGTGTTCGTGCTATCACGACATATTAGATGTTCAACAACGTCGCCTTACCTCCTCTTTCCTTAGCTATGGCAACTACATACCGAAAAACGCGCATTGCGCAAGGGTTATCTAGACTACTGGAATTCAACAAAGGATAGGACTGGTACTGGCAGGCCTGTCGATGCGATTATTTCACCAGCCATGGCCACTACTGCATGTCCGCATGGATTAGTTTTGTGAGTTGCATTTCGACTTGCATACACTGGCCTCACCCATTTTAGTGATGGATTTTACACGAGTCTCGGAAATGCGATGGACTACGCCTGCGGTGTCTTTCCTGTAACATTTGTCGACCCTCAGCTCGACCCCCCATTAGCTCCTCATGACTTTCATAACTACGAAGACGAGGCAACTTACAAACTTTGTATGTTTTTGTACACCCACTTCACCAGTTATCTAAATCTCACTTGTGACAGACCACCCGGATGTGTTCTCAGGTGTACCTGTCGGACTTCAACTCATCGGGCGCACGTTAGAAGAAGAAGCAGTGATTGGCATGGTAGAATTGGTGGACGCGGCCATCAAGAAACATGGTGTTGACGAGGTATAAGAAGCGACCGGAAGGAATGAAGCAGCAACGTGCTCGAATGATGTGATTCTTTCTATGTGAACTCATTTAGTAACCGACACGCCTACATGTCAATTTTCTGGTTTGTCTTTGACTATGATACCAGTTGGTTAGCACTACTAGGTTTTCACTGAAATACGAGTGGTCAGACAGTCTGAGTATCAGAACTTGCATTTTGGTTAGTCTCTGATATGGTTGTGTCGAAAAGCCTAGTATTGTTGGAGTTCAAGTTTGTCGGAAAATCTATACATTCCGTCGCCTTTGTGACTTTATGTCGGCCGACGTTTTTCCTGATGTGATCTTGTATGAATAAACATAAAACTTCAATTCCCTTTGGATGTAAAAATACATATTTTTAAACTATTACTCAATGTCGGAATTGAAAAATCCTACACCCCGGCCAACATTCTTGAAGCTACATGCTCATGGTACGTGTAGGAAACGAATAAAGGACAGAAAATACTGCTACAGTGACTTACGAAGAGCAAATGAAAAGTATGGCTGCAATTATCGATTGATTCTAAACGATCTTCAAAGCTGGGGATAACCGGAAAAGCCTCCGTCATACCCCGGGAGACTGGAAGGGTCAAAAGCGGAGTCCATGTCCATGTAAGGCATCAAGTGATGCTGCCCATCCTGGACATGGGTACCGTACTCATGATAGGCTGCCTGAAACTCGACATCTGGCTGCCAGCTTTGGGGAACATGAGGTGACTGGGTGAAATAACCTTGTACAGACCGGTGACCACGTCGATCGGATACTGTTAGATTGCTACTTACCGACGTTGGTAGACGTGGTGCCTTCTAGGCCGGTCACAGGCGGTGATTCATACTGGCTCGGGGGATTGCCCTGGCCATCGTTCTGCTCCCTGATTTCCGGAGCAGTTGAGAGAATGTCAACTGCTCGGGATGAAACTGTTAACAGCCGTTCTTGGAGATGCTACCTTTCTTGAGGATCTCCTGTCGCGTACGCGGTTCTTCTCCGGTAAGCCTTTTTATAAGGTCCCGGAGCGTATCGAAACACTCCCCCTCCTTTTCACGATATCCGCGATGCATTCTGCACTTTAAAATCCGATGGGGAGCTGTTGGTAGACGAAACGATTTTCATGGTTGGTTAAATAGATTGTAGAGCGTCTGAACGTTAAAAAAGCGTGTAGTATATTGGTCGCACCAAGGCACGGATCCGCGCGACTCGTTACTAAACTCTGGAACCACTCACATAGCAGTGCCCTCATTGTTCCTGTTCTGTTGAGCGCTCCGCCAGGGGCATCCAAGCAATTCTAAATACTCACCCAAGGCGTGGTTCACGGAATGTGTAAAGTTCGGGCGAGGCCCGACGAGGGAATACTGCCTCGTGCATAATAGGATAAACGAGGGCCGCTCAAACCTGCGTGGAGCATTCTGTGAGAGTCAGATACCCTTTGATAGCAGAAAAGCTGTAACAAGCTGTATCACTGGGACGCGTTTGATGGCTAGCATCCAAATTTTATCGCAGTTAGTCCAATCATAGTAAGCGTGACGTCGAAGTGCCTTGTGTGACATATTGGCACTGCCTCACACCTGCATCTGAGGATCCCGGTAACTTGAATTGACTCTGCAACGTTCGTTGTCTGATCTCCTGAAAATGCCGCGTGTTTCCTACTCTTTCTTGAACAAAGATTTCACAAGTTATGAAGCGAAGGAGGCCACGGGTAGGTACGGAATCCGTTGTTCGGATTGAAGTGCCCCCGTGGAGTCGGCGAGGTGCGGCAGCCACCTCGACCTAACAAGTAAAGTTGGGACCTGGCATCGTATCGGTGTTTCGGCGTTCGCTCGTCTTCCGTGCGCGGTTTTTCTAAGGAGGAGGAAAACTACTGGCTGCGCATAGCTTATTGAAGAGGGACGACGCAACGGGTGAACAACTGCCAAGCAAGGTGATGTCATGGCAACCTATAATCCTGGCAGTGTTGCTGTGGGTAACAACACTTGGCTCCACGATAAACGCTCAAACTGAAGAACTCGGTGTCCACGTTCAACAGAACATTGAATAAATCGTTGACGTGAGTCCACCGACCCTACCACGCGAATATGCATGTATGTGGTATTTGAACCTTGCTTGTCTGTCAGCTCCGAGTTGAAACCTGTGATGACGCTCGCGGATCGTTCTACATGGGCCCAGGGTGCGCTGCACAGACTTCGCCGACTCTATACGAGGGAACGATCAATACTCTTTTCCGCGCATCTCCGAGCGTTGGGGCGCCAGGGCCATGGCTCTCGTATGTCTAAGCTGGTCGCCATCCGACGTGATCCGGGATAAATGGCAAGCTAAAATTACTCCTTCAAACAATCAAGCCAATCGGAAGCACGCCAAACGGAAGGACCCTCATAATAACGCCGAAATACCAACAATGATAATATCCACTGCGAATTTGTGTCAGTTCAGGATGACTCGCTCTGGGGACCGTACACAGTATACCATGACTGCCCCGAGTCCTTCTCACACGAGCGGGTTACATTTGGGCATACTCGAGACGAAGGCATGTCGCTGCTATTGGCAGAGCAGTGTCAGTCCGTTGCGTCGGACACCATGTGGTGATTCCTTTGTACTTGGCTTGGAGAGGAGACAATTGACCCCACCCTCGCCTCAACTACCCTCCGCGCTCCACGGAATTGAGCAGAGCGACATAAAGACAGCGCCCATATACACTCCGTTGACACTCGGCTTGTCCACGCTCCGTTGATGCTGCCTAAAGCCCTCGGATTAAGAAAAAGTTAACCCAAGCCATCCGCAGATGAAGTGGCCCAAGAGAGCACGTGTTTCCTAGAACGAGTTTCACCCCGTGGGCACAGCGAGAGGGCCAAGAACTCGATAACCATGAAGATCGTTACCTGTGACCCCCTCGAAGGAGCGAACCCGCACTGTTCAGCTCCACTACTATCTCCACAAGAACCAGGCGGTTAAAATTATCACCCGTTTCCCGAGAAGGCGATGGGCATTGAATGGACATGGGCAGTGTTTAGTTATGTCGACAAGGCTGAAGAAATGAACATGAACAACGTCTAATCGCTGTCTTTTAAATTCTTCCGCTGATCCTACATAATTACAATGGCACGCAAAATATCTAGGGAATAGAATGTAGGCGACGATACATTATCTAAAGAGTGAATCTAGACCTCCAGACTGCCTCTTAATACTGGGCATGGCCAGACCAATCCTTGCCAGACCCCAAGTAGCTGGCCTGGACTAAAGCAGCGTCCATATCAAACATGAAATCGTCCTGCTGACCATGGAACGGGGCAGTGTGGTAGGCACTCGGTGCGTGAAGCTCCGCATCAGTCACCCAAGTTTGGGGGTGGTGGGGTTGTTGGGCCGGATAACCTAAAAAGCGGCGATCAATACCTCGATCCATCGTATGAGATTTGCTCACCCAAGTGACCCTGAGCCACGGTCGTATTTTCGGAGCTGATGGGGGGGAACATTTCATATAGAGCCGGAGGCACGGTCTCAGCCGCCCTCTGTGCCCTGATCTTTGAAACACCCAAGAGCAAATCAATCGCTGCTCGTGAAAACTCATTAGTATACCGGCTCTCAGTGTAACTATGAGGAGTACAACCTTTCCTCAGGATCTCTTGCCGCGTTTGTAGCTCCTCCCCAGTAAGTCCCTTGATAACATCCCGGAGCGTGTTGAAACACTCCCCCTCCTTTTCGCGGTACTGTCTCTGCATTATGATTTTGTTCGGTCGAGAAGGGAACGAGGGTGGACTGAGTGAGGAACGATGCGGCGGGTATGCCATCTGGGTCCAACGAGTCAATGTTACACTCACATGGGGTGCTAAAATACGATGATGGGCGCTACTACGGTGACAAAGACTCGGATTTCTGACGCCCAGAAGGGTACAGCCTATTCGAATTCCGCCCTACATATATGATTGAATGTTCAGGTTCCAACCATATGCATGAAACAACCTCCGGGCGTTTTTTCCGGTTTGAGCAAATTGGAAAATCCTCGCGCTGTTAATGCTCTGCTGAGCGGACATGCCGTGAGTATTATAGGGGAGATCGATAAGGTTCCGGAGAGTAAGCGAACAAACCACCAGTTGTTCGATCAACTATCGGAGAAGCCGAGTCCCTAACGATACGTGCGCAGAAGATTAACCCCTTACAACCAGATGGTCTGTACTATGCTCGACGGTACCGTCGAACACGAGAAAGTCTTACCGCTCGAAACGTTGCCGCCCAACGCCCCGCTTTCCCGGACTATATCCCGGCACGTTTCCTACCTCATTTCCTGGGCAAAGGGTGCCCCGCGGGTGTATAAGTTGGGTTCTGAGGTGGGTGTGGTCGTGATACCCAAGACTCCTCTGGGTCTTCTGGATCAAAAAGGCCTTTAGAGCGGGGCGCAGTCGTTAATCTTGATCGGGTTCGGACGTCATCGATCACCGATTACCGCTGGGCTAACCGCGAACGGATGTTCCCCTCAGTTTCTTTGCATATCTGAGGCAAAATATCAGTCGTAGTGATAACACAAGATAAGACAGGGTAAGGGCCTTAATCCCAGGGATGTCGTAGTCCATCGTCATGAGATGATTTGTGGCAGTTCGTGGTTGCCATCGGACGACCGGGCCGAGAAAAATGTGGTGAAGGCCCAGCGTCATTTCCGCCAGCGACCCGGGATTGACCGGCGTCTTGTGAGCGTATCGATCCGTGGCCAGTCCGCCCCATCCAATTCTCTGCAAGAGCGCTGTGTAACGTCACGGTTGACTAGCTACCCTCCTGCGTAGCCAAGGAATTCAGGGTCTTCCAAGTGAAAGATAACGCCAGCCGCCATCCCGACACACATTTCAGAATGTAGATGAACGTTTCAATATTTCCCGCCAACGTGGCCTGTGTGGAACATGAGGTTTGGGTGATATTGAGTTCCTTGTGTGCTCTTGGTTGGTCATGTCAATCGACCGTTTCAATAATGCAACATGTCCAGTTCACACGTAGCGACCAGGCGTGACAATGTTTTGAGCACAGCTCCGTTACTTACCGAGATATCTCTGCCCGGCGCCAAGTACGACAGCTCAAGCGTTCACGACTGATCCAAATATACCATCAACCAATCGCTGGAAGAATCTGACAATGAAAACTCAGTCAGGACGTGTTTTCGGCGTGTTACGGAGGGCGATTCTGGCACGCGGGCACAGCAAGCGCTTTCACTGTCTTTATCGCCCACTTCGCATTCGGGTTCGTTTGACTTCACAGCATGAGCGCTTTAAAATAAGGTCGAAGGAGGCTCAGCTGTGGGGGCGGGTAAAAAGAGCAATGCGACATTCCGACTTTATGTGGGTGCCGATGACATCGTAGGATCCTTGATACTGTGGCAGGGGATCGGACGGATCCGCTTGGGCGACCGTTTGCTGAATCAATCATAAGCACCAATCAGCATTCATTCCGCCCGGGGCGGCCCGAGGAAGGTTCTGATCACCGAGTCGGAGGTACAGCAAGCGAAGAAGGCGGTGTATACCCTGTATGGTTTGAAGCTTCGAATCTGAAGTACTGATTCACCGATCGGACGTTCGGGGGAGTGAGTCATATCGTTCTTCAGAAGCAGATCCCGAGTAATCAACCTCAGCTTCATATGAAGGCCCCCTTTGGCGATATTGCGATATCGATGTCGTAGCTTTGCCAATGTAACCAATCGCTGAAGGATATGCGATATCACAGAGCACAAATGTCAGATTCGGCAGGTAAGTAACTGACCAACTCGATTCGGAACGTTTGGGTATTGTAATAATAGACAGATTAACAACGCGTATCAAAGACATCTATCTACATCTAGTCCGGTGTAAAGTATATCAAAGTGCGTCAAAAGATACTCACAGGCTACGGCAATCCTCGTCCCCAAGCAGCAACTACAGATGTGACTAATGTCCACTTGCCATTCCATAAGCGTTTTATCCCATCTCCGCCACTTGCCTTGACGATACCATCCACAGAGATTTTACTGGATTTTAACGCCACCGCAGCACCAACCACGAGCAGTGCACCGATGAACAACACTCGGCGTTCTGCAGGCGTGAGCGCGCCCAGGCGCAATACGAGCCTGCGGGGATCCAGAAGCGGTTTGCTCAGCGTTCTCGGCGAAACTCTTGTTTTCTTTGCTGGAAGGCGGCCACCGAAAGGCGAAGGAGGTGGCGAGGGTACGACAATGCACGGAGAGTTGACTAGAGTTTCCAAGTAGTCGTCGGTTTCGTTGTATGGCCGTTTCTCGGGCGCGGCATCCCAGGCCTTAGCGCTAACTGGCGATGGCCGCCATGTTCGCATAGCGCTGTCAGGTCCCATGATCTCGGTGACATGAAGTGAGGGGTGGGATGGTGGGTACGCAGCCATGAGGTCATCTGCTTGATGGAGAAGGCGAGTGAGTGAAAGTGGTGCAGGTTTAGTTCTCGATTTGCTCGACGCAGGCTTGACGATGTGTGATGTAGGTCCCTCTGCTACAACAGGGGATTGGATTTGGGAAGGATGCGTGAGGTCTGAGGATGAACGTGAACGTGGTGGTACATGGTCAAGGTCCGATGGTGAAGAGCCGTGATGATCAACGGATCTTGCCTCGTGAGGTGATGGCGCGGTCGATTGTACGGGGGAGGAGGATTCCGACGAAGGAACGGGCGAAGCTGGCCGTGACTCAGGCAACGGAATCGACGCGGCGAAGTCTAAAGCCGAGCTGTGTGATCTACCCACACGGCTTTGGTCTGTTGCTTCTGGAAGCAGGACAGGGTTTGTGCTCGAACCGGGGCTGCTAGCCTGATGCCCATCACCATTCCGGACCAGATCCGGTGGAATAGAATTTTGGTCAAGCTCATTCCCATCTTCCGTAGAGGTGTCATGAGATACATGAGGCTCTTCGTTAATATTAGGAGACCCGCGTGACCCGTCGATTTCTCCAGAACTTGGCTGCTTATGGGAACCTGCTCCTTCTTCATCCGACTGAAATCTTGTATCAGACCTCCCAGTGACCGCCTCAGTCTCCGTGGCATGATCCACTTCTGTGACCATGCCTTGGGCAAGACTAAAGTCGCTTGCGTCGTAGAATTCTGGCTCTGCGTCAACCAGTTCTGGTAGTCGCCCTAACAAAGAGTGGACCATTCCTTCTTCGTCTTGTTCAGCAAGTAAGTAAACAGAGGGTTTGTGGTGTAGGATGAGCTATAAGCGAGGTCCAGAACAACTTCCTTAGCATCGAAGAAAAAAACAAAAGGGACATCAAGTATACTCACAGCAGCGGCGAGCCATACAACAGCAATCGGCTCTCGTGACAGAAGAAAGTCCCATACATGCTGGATGAGTGGAAGAGTCGGGATATCGTGCGAAAAAAGCGTAAGGAGATGAGAGAGCGCATGATATGGAAGTGGTGAAGTGCTAGACATCGAGAAGCGTACTGCAATCAGCAAGAGCTAGCAAGATCTCGATCGTACTCACTTTTCGAGGAGGTTCGCATACGCTGGATCCGCAAGCCTTAATAAATTTCTGAGTACCCTGGCTTATCGTAAGCACGTGTTAGGAATTGCAAACGTGTTTTGCGCCTTACCTCAATAAACCGAGTATTGGTTCGAGCCCAACTCCCATTGCATCTCTCACACGATGAAGTGCCATCTTCTCCGCGCAAGCGAGATGGAGGGGCCGCGGCAAAGTGAGAAAAATAACGGTCATAATATCGTGGAAACCCTGGAAATAGTGGAGTGAACGACGTTTCCGGAACAACGACACGAGGAGCCCATGCAAGTCATTCTGGAGCGCATCACGGGCAGGCACGGTGCCGGATTCTGATGCCGGAAATGTGACTTAGTGCGAGTATGAATGCCGACGGCGTGGTTCCATACCTCCAGGGTATAATACGAAGCTGCGATCTGTGTCCAGCTTGATTTGCCGTTCGTCTGCATGGGGGTCTGCCACGGAGCCGTTCGCCCCTTCGGCGATCGAACTTCCATATTCATTCGCACTGTCCACCTCTGAATATGGAGGCGGGTCAGAAAGCGGTTGCGCACCGAGAAGAGCAGGCCTAAGGCCATTCGGTCAGCATGGCGCAGAGCAAGGGTATATGTATGTGGTGCACGTACCATATTCTGACCCTATCCTCTCCAAAACCTCCTGGTTGGAGGCTACGTTCTCTGAGCAAAGCCCAGATTTGCTGGTCGTCATCCGTCAGGTCCATGAGGGTTCAATGCATCGAGGTTGTTTCTCGTGGTGCTCCACTGAGTTCAGGGCCACCGGGTGGATTGGTTATATTACGTCAGCGAGCTTGACAGAAGCGGTGGGTTCAGCCTCGAGGCTGTGCAGCAGGGATGACGAGTTGACCACGGAATAGTTATTATACATGACGAACCTCGCATCTCTACGGTCCACAATGTCGGGCAGTGCTGCTCGTCTGACATTCGATTATGAACGAGATATCAGTTCCGATATCGTACGGTGGGCTGCTTCACTCGACTAGACCAGCAAGGGCATCCTTCTGGGTGCAGCAGGCCAACAGGCTGGCCCCGGGCACGTACGGTTATCGTCCTTCCGAGCCCCAGCGGTCTTGTCTGTTGAACCCGGTAGCATAATTGCTATCGGGTGAAACAACAGAAATGGCACCGTTCGCAGGTTGAATGTATTGCGTAGGTTAACCTTCGAGCCCTTGGATCCAGCATCAACACCGGCATCGACAACTCTCAAACAGTAGCCATATGCATCAGCATGTCTCGCCACCTCCCACATGGACATCCACCACCTCCGCCCGACCCTCGTCCCCACCATGCAATACCACCTTCTCATCAAAGCTCCTCCCAACCCCGACCCCGACTCCATCATCCCCTTTCCCGCCCTCCTCGTCGTCACTCACAGCCTCCTCCACGATCGCGCCTTCGTCCCGCAGGACCTCGAACGTGCTCTCGAGCACTGCGAGGTTCTGTCCTGCGCAGATGGCTTTGACGATCTGGCCTTCGTGTCCGACGTGCTGTGTCCGACGGAGGGAACGGGTGAGGTAGGTTGAGAGCGTCTGGAGAGGCCAGGTCGTCGGGACGAGAGGGAATATCTACGTGGTCAACGAAAACGTTCGTTATGCCATTCGAAAGCACAGGTGTCCAGACCACGAAAGCACTCACGTCAAGAGCATCCAGCCTCTTCGCTTGGGAGCTGAGAAACCGCGCTGTCTGTTGTGTATCCCTGTGGTGCGTGAAGCTTAGTCGATCTGTCCGCTTTGCTCGCCCAAGACAAGACTGACCCGTTTTCCATATAAACCTCTAACAGCATTTTCAACATGTCACCGTCCTGCACACCCCTTTCTTCCCCTTTCACTCCCGCAGCACTGTTGCCCCTTGCAAACCACCCGCTCCAGTCGGACAGCCCACATCCCTCCGCAGCGCTTATACCCAGTTTTGTGCTTACTATGCCCGTCAAACCACCGTTCGATGCATACGACTCGGCCGTCGATGTGTCCCGCAGAGCATACAACGTTTCGAGAGTAACCCGCGCAGAGGGAGCCTGGTTTCGTCACGCGGTAATTCGTCAACACGAACACGGGAAACACGAAAGTGGTATACCTTTGAATGTAAAATGGCCATCTCAAGACTGAGAATTTTATCCCATCCCTTGCCGGCGATCTTGTCTTGTATATCCTTGACAAGCTTTTTGCCCTCCCTGAGAGACTGAAGAAGTAATAGTGTCTTTATCCGTGCACGCTTTGATGGAGAGTCGGGAGTCGTCGATGCGAAATAAGACAGGAATGGCGGACGCAGCGACGACTGTAAGGGTGGGTGGATGGGCGAAGGTGGTGAATCCGACTTGGGTGGGGGTGGGGGTGGTGATGGCACCGTGATCGAGTTGCTTGCGGAAGAAACATAAGACGCGGCTATAGCAGAGTGTATATCAGCCCGCGATCATACCATCATTGCATATCCATCCGGCCGACAAACCTTTCGCCTTCCAAAGCTTCCCAACAGCCTCATCCCCGACGTACTCCAGGACCTCCTCTACGCAGTTCCACACCAGTTCCTCGAACAACTCCGTCTCCTCCGTTGTTTCCTTTCCACCCCTTCCGAGTGCTCGACCAACAACTAACCACTCCAGGTACCGTTTCGCAGCAAGTGCGTTGGTATTCCGGAGCTCGGAGAGAATGACTAGCTCGTCAGCCTTTTCTCGATCCGCCACTTTATCCCTTGGGCGGCCAATGGCGCCAGTAGGTCGGCGATGCCGCGTTGATTGCGAGGTTAGCAGCTATATGACAAGGTTCAGAGCACCGTTCGAACGCGAGTATAGATCACATTTAAGATAGGCACGAGGAACAGAACGCATATACGCACCTTTAGACCTCTCTCGGTATCTTTCCCAGCGAGCCAAGCTGCCCATTTCTTCACCAGGCCAGATCTCTCTTGGTCACTTAGAATCAAGCCGATCCCGACGGTCAGGGTGGGTGCATCGGGCGGAGTGGGAGCAAGTATCGTGAATATTTGTCCGAGTGGATCAACCACCAGAGAGTCGACATGTGTTCCTTCCGCAAGACTGTTTCATGTTTTTCGGGTATAAATTCGGTCAGGTCATAAAGAGAGATCGACAGTCACTCATAGGGTGCGACTTACCCAACGAGAACGTCCACGACTTTCTGCGCATCGCCAAACACTTTCCACATCTCCACCAAAGCACCCCAGAGGTTCATTCGTGAGAGTACGGGTGCCAAA
>JBBPLN010000256.1:0-28869 GCA_038089815.1 Sutorius eximius | reverse complement strand
ACAAGCCTTTACTGATAAACAATCCTAGCAACCTGTTGACTCGCTATGAACGTTTGGGGCATATCGTAGACCTGGAAAAAGCCATTTCACTGTTCCAGGATGTATTACGATTCACGCCCGTAGGTTCGGCAGAACAGCTCTTACAATTGAACAACCTTGCTCAGTCCTTATCAAAGCGTTACATGCACCTTGGCGACGTTGTCGATCTGGAGAAGTCGATTTCGATACTCGAGGATGCAGCGCACCTCACACCTGATGATCATCCAGACAAGCCTTCGCGGCTGAATAAGCTGGCCAATGTGTTGTCACAGCGCTATACCCGTCTCGGGGACCTCATCGACCTGGAGAAACTAATACAGATTGGGGAGGATGTGGCGAAATTCACACTCGATGGTCATCCAGCAAAGCCTTTACGGCTGAACAATGTCGGGGGGTTGTTATCCACTCGCTATGAGCGCTTCGGCGACGTCGCCGACCTCCGGAGATCAATTTCGCTGCTTGAAGAAGCAGTGCGGCTTACGCCTGATGGTCATCCAGATAAGCCATCATGGATAACCGATCACGCCAAGTCGCTCTTTGAGCGCTTCGGGGATATCAATGATCTGGAGAAATCGATTTCAATGCGAGGAGATGTACTCCAATTAACTCCTGATGGCCATCCGGACAAACCTTTGCAACTAAGCAACCTTGCCAGTTTGTTGTTGCAGCGTCACATGCACTCTGGCGATACCATTGATCTGGACAAGTCAATTTCCCTGTTTGAGGGTGTGGCGCGAATAACACCAGATGGCCATCCAGATGAGCCTTGGCAGCTAGATAACTTCGGTAACTCATTATCCGCCCGCTACACGCAACTCGGGGATGTCACTGACCTGGAGAAATCAATTTCGGTGTTCGAAGATGCAGTGCGGCTTGCACCGGATGGTCACCTGGATAAGCCTTCACGGCTACACAACCTCGCCCAGCCGCTGTTGGAGCGTTATAGGTGCTCCGGGAATGTCGTTGACCTGGAGAGGTCGATTTCCACGGCGGAGGATGTGCTGGAGTTAACACCTGATAATCACCGACACAGGCCCCTACGATTGAACCGCCTTGGTAGCTCATTGTTGGCGCGTTATCATCGCTTCGGAGACGCCGTCGACTTGGAGATATCGGTATCGCTGTTCGAGGACTCCGTGCGGACTACACCTAATAGTCATCCAGAGATGCCAACGTGGCTAAACAATACCGCACGGTCGCTGTCAGAATGTTATATGTGCTTTGGAGACCTTGCCGATCTTGAGAGGTCGATTTCAATAGGAACGGATGTGGTGAAATACACACCTGGAGGCCATCTAGACCAATCTTCGCGTCAAAATAACCTTGGCACTTTGCTGCTGACCCGCTATGGGCGCTTCGGAGACATCGTCGACCTGGAGAAATCTATTTCGTTGTTCGAGGACGCGCTACATTTCACACCTGGTAACCATCCGCGCAAGGCGTCATGGCTAGACAACCTCTCTTACTCACTGTTGACACCGTGACGTTACCTCCGCATCATTGGGAACCCTGTCGATCTGGAAAAGTCGATCTCGATAAGAGAGGATATACTCAAATTGACACCTGACAATGGCCATTCTGACAGGCCGTCGAGGCTTAGCAACCTCGGCGTATCGTTGGCAACTCGCTATGAACATTCCCAAGATATTGTCGATTTGAGAGGTCGATCTCTATCTTTGAGGATGCAGTTCACCTCACACCAGATGGCCACCCAGACAAGCCCGCGCGGCTGATCCACCTCGCTCGTTCGTTTTTGGCACGCTTCCAACATTCCGGCGACGCTGTGAGTTCTGACCCTCCCCCGAGCCACCTTGCTTGCTTCCCAGGCAGCTTGCTCCTCCACAGGTCCATCTCGCGATCTTTTTCGAACATCCAAACTTTTGGATCCTGTGTCTTTGTCTCTTCCGACATGACTCCCGGTCTCTTCTGGATGCACATACGGTTGCTGTCGACCTCCTTCCGCAATTGGCTTGGATGGGTTTGTCTCTTCCCGACCGTTACTACCAACCTCTCCGAGCCACAGATGAAGTGCGCGATGCAGCAGCGGCAGCTTTAGAAGCTCACAAGGCCGACCTTGCGGTCGAGTGGCTCGAACAGGGTCGCTCTATCATCTAGAGCCAGTTCTCACAACTTCGCACCCCCATCGACGACATCCGCGACGCATATCCAAACCTCGCTGCCGAGTTTGAACGTGTATCGCGTGGGCTTGAGCACGCTAGCTCTCGTCACAGACATGTGGCCAACGATTTCACGGATCACTCGAATGTGGTGGATGGACTGTTGGAGGAACAGGCGAAACAACACCACACGCTCGCTCACACGCGACAGAAGCTCCTTACCGAGATACGCGCTCTGCCTGGCATTGAGCGGTTCCTACTCCCAAAGACAATCGACCTCTTGCTCACTTGGGGCCGGTCGTTTTTCTCAATGCTAGCCAATACAGGTGTGATGCATTGATCATCAAGGGAGGCTCAGACTACCAGTTATGACAGGCTCAAAAGCATGCAGCTGCAGTTGAAAAAGCTGCTGAGGCTCAACGGTCGCCTCATCTCACGCAACTCTGCTTCAGACAGAGGTGCAAGACTTTACCGTATGGATCCCGACGACACACTAAAGACTATTTTATCACACTTATGGGAGAATGTCGTCAGCCCAATTCTCAACACCCTCGGTGCCTTCCCAGTACGTAAAACTCATGGTAATGTGTACCTTGACTGATGCTCGCCCCAGACACCACCTCTGAAATTGCCCCGCATCTTCTGGTGCCCAACCGGGCCATTTACTTTTCTTCCTATCCATGCGGCAGGTATTTACGATGCGACCCATCGAGGAGCAAAACTTTCGGACTTTTTCATCTCGTCTTATGCCCCTACGATGAACGCACTCAAGCCCCTACCCCAGAACGATGTGGAGACGATTGCACAGAATATTCGTCTGCTCGCTGTCCGTCAGCCGAGTACGGACGGGCAGGTTCACCTCAGCGGCGTCCCAAGGGAAGTTGACATCATCGCCACCATTCGTTAGAATCCAGGAGACGGATGGAAGAATCAAAGATGTGTTAGCGGGAATGAGGGAAACAGACTGGGTGCATTTCTCATGTCACGGAACGCAAGACGGCGCGAATCCGTTCGACAGTGGTCTCCTGCTCGCCCACGGCAAACGTCTCAAGCTTTCAGATATCGCTCGATTGTCACGTCCTCAGGCAGGCCTCGCGTTCCTCTCCGCATGTCAAACGGCAGCGGGAGATGCGCAACTTTCGGAGGAAGCCATCCATATCGCGGCGGGAATGCTTCTTGCGGGGTACAGGAGCGTCATTGCAACTATGTGGACGATCATGGATAGCGATGCGCCAAGGGTCACAGAGGATGTTTACGAGAACCTCTTTCGGGATGGCAAGGTTCCAGACTGCAGGGAGGCTGCAGAAGCATTGCACCATGCAATCGAGCGTCTTCGCGGGTCTGGTGTTTCGTCCTTGCCCTGGGTTCCTTTTATTCACGTGGGTGTATGATACAGTAGCATATGAATATAATTATAATTTGTGACCTGGGCGTGCCGCGATGATTGAATCTGGTTTCTCTCCACGTTTTCCCCCCTTTGCCTTGTTGACCTTTTGAAATACGACCCGCGGATATCGAAACATCTTGAACAAACGATTGTTACTTCTTCCGATGCTTTTGCTAATGTCATGGTCCATGTTGTTTGGACCTCAGGAAAGGTAATATACATGTACAGATGAGACGTGTATCGTAAATCGCTCGTAGAAGTCGTTGGGGTATGGATCAGTAGATAGTCATCACAGGGGCAAAGGGAGGATGGCTGGAGAACCCACAAGCTAGTAAGCAGTATCAAATATGCCTGGTATGCGGTGGTGGATTTGACAACATCATGAGCGCCTACTACGTGAATGTCGTACAACATTTGAAATTAAAACGGAAGAAGGGTCGAATCCAGATTAGACAACGCGAGGTATACACCTTGCCGTCCCCATCCATACACGTTTCGCGGCTTTATGGAAGGTATCGGAACCCGGGTGCCTAACGTATGCATGCGTAAGTGAGCTCAGAACTCAAATTTGGAAAGGAAAAGAGGAAAAAGAAGTCACGTATTTCTCCCGCGACTTCTGATCCATACGTACCTTGTCGGCCAGCTCAGACGTATCCACGGGTGCATCGCAATCAGGTTCGCCAAACTCAGCGTTGCGACGCGCGTTCTCCCACCGGTATGAGCCCTAGTGAGTAATTGGGAGCGAAGACAGAATGGGCAAGATGAAGATGTCGAAGAGAGTGTAGGACGACGTACGGTGAGCACCAGCGCCGAAAGCGCAGCCAAGAACATGAGTGTGCCTGACACTGGGAGAAGGAGAGAAGGAAAAACGCGTCACACATGATCATGACAATTGGTTTCCCCTGAGCAACTTACCCCCAAATCCGCGCCTGATGGATAAAACATCCAGCGAACCAGTCGGTCAGTATGATCACGATCATGTAGAGTGGCCATAGTTTCGACGCACGAATATGCGGGACCCTCGGTCAGTGGGTACAAGTGTGACCCCAAAATACTGCCAACTTGTCCGATTGCACCAAATAAGGGCATTCCTGCTGCCCGCTTTGTTTCCGAACCCAGATTATGCGCAACTAGGAAAACAGGGTGGTTGGTCAGCAATGTTGTATCCCCCCCACGGGCGTCGACTGCAATGCAACAGCACGTGTGACGAGACAATTTAGTCACTTACACCATGCGAGAATGAGACCCAGACTGGCGTACGTGCCTGCCGCAATGCAAAACGTGGCGAGGTACCGTATGTGAATGTGCGTCTGCGTGACTCCCAGAAGGGTCCTGATTCAGCAGGGTCAGAGAGAGCACAGGACGAATCAGGTCCAAGCTGACATGTAACCGATCCCTCCCAACGTACACCCGGAAACAACCATGAATCCGCGGCTCTGAATTCTATCAGAAGTATACGACGCGATCATCAAGATCAGGCCGGCTACCGCATAAGGGGGGACGGTCATGAGCTGCGATAGTGCAGGCGCTGGAAACGTCACGGTTGGTCAGCCATTTCCTCGGAGATAACATAGACCGGACATACAGTACCCCATCGTCTCGATGATCGTGGGTAAAAAAGCAGATAAAGAGCCGAGTGCACAATTTAACCCGAAATATATGATGCCAGCGACGTACACCTAGAACGGTGATCAGCTGCGATACGACAGTGTACGACAAGAACAAACTTGCCCTCCAGTCCAGGAAAGCAGCGACGACATGTCCTGAAATCCAGATCAGCAGACGAAATGTTGACGGTAATGGCACGGAAGTGTACTTTGATTCACAACCGTTCCAATATCTCCACTCGTGCCCCGATTCATACGTTCTATTGCCAATTTACGCTCCGCGTGCGTTAAAAAATTGGCCGACTCTGGTCGTCCTGGCAGGAAAAACAAACACAACACTCCAAGAAGGATTGTCGGGACACCCTATCGCATGTTCGTAAAGGAATCAAAAAGGAATAGGAAGTAATCTTACCTCTATAATGAACAGCAACCTCCAATTTGCAATGGATATCTTGACATGCTGAATCCCATAGGCAAGTAGACCACCAAACGCACCAGCAACGGCGGCAAAACTAAACCAAGAAGCGATTCGCGTGCCGTATTCGGCCTTGGTATAGTAGAATGCTGGGAAGAACGATGTTAGCGCGGAACTTGCAGTGATCAAAAGGCGTACAAAAATACAATACGACTGAAGGTCCAAAAGCTGCCTCAAAGACGCCGAGACCCAATCGCGCGACAAGAAGGCTTTCAAAGTTGTTCGCAGCAGACTATATGCGTGTTTCAGTTACAAATTCAGCCAAGTGAGACTCGACTCTTCACCATCGACGTGGAGCATAAGCCCCATAGAATGGCCGAGCACCCAATCCATATTTGAGGGTTGTAATATTTGGAGATTATAGTACATGGTACCTGGCACAGAATCTGACCTCTGACGTGTCAGTAATAGGCACACGACCATTGGACGAAGAAGCTTACATAAGGTATGAAAAAGATTGCAGCCAACCAATCAAAGAGCAGACCGGTAGGGTCCCCACCGAGGACATCTTCTGGCAACCCTTGAAGGCGCGCGTTCCCCAGGTTTGATCGATCGAGGTCTGGGTAAGTTTAGCAGAGCACGTTATGAGCACTTGTAGATAATAAAAAAACCTACACGCAAACAGGTAAAGAACACAAGTGATGGGTAAGATCCTTCCATCGAGTTTGCGCAGGAGCCTCTGTTCTGCGACTTGCGGATCCAGTGGGAGCAACGGATCATCTTCCTGGCTCTCGACATAGCTCGGGACCTCGTCTGAAGGCGAACGGATGCCAGAATCGGCGCGTTTAGTGTGCATTTCTGTGCCAGGTCACGTCGATATTCTGAGGGAGTTGCGACAACAAATTGTGACCCCCCTCATTCCGTCGGGGCCTGAAAAGGGTGAACAAAACGGAGACGCCAGTCACGAAGTACCGTAACTCGTGATGTCGTATTTGGCAACGACGGCAACCGGGGCGAGATCCGTGGTAAGTAGCAAAATTCCCTCGGAACATATACCAGATAGGTACGTCTGGTGGGTTCCAATTAGTGTTGCTGTCGAAGTGAAGTGAGTTCATGGTTAATTCGCTTCAATTCGCGTGGGTGACACTTTGGCACAGTTTGCTGCAACCAAACTGGGAAGAAGTGACTTCGTTCAGCTCGCGAGGTGTGACGAAGTGCCACATACCTAGCAGCTACAATACATAACTAGAAGAGATAACCCCTGTATATCAGATCAATGCAGCTCAGTTCAGGATTTTAATCCGTGATGAGTGTAGATGATGCCGTTCAGTGTACTCGGACACCTACACATTGCCAATTATATATAATTTTATGGTACATTTTCAGAGGAAACAAGGCATCTATCCGTTGTTCTTCCATGTAGCTATGGAGATCCTCCCTGACAGAACAGGTATCGTCTGTGCCATGCGAGTGCATTTTTTTCGTCAAGCAAACTCGTGTGTACCGATAGCCAAAACCGTCCTCTCCCTGAAACCATCGAGGCACTACGAATTCTCAAATGTACCTACAAGCAATCCTGCCTTAACTTTACCCCAGATCTTTGCAGTCTTGCATAAGAGGTGTACTATGGCATTTCAGGAGTTGTTACCCAGAGAGCAATAGATGAACTCACGGAATCGGGTACCTTTGACGAACTTTATCAGTTGTTTGCTAATGAGATTGACAAGTAGACTTGGTCACGGCGTAGTAGCAGACTTCGTCACTAATTGATATTCGCTTGTGATTGGCTGGGAGATTCCGGGCACGTCGTTCAACTTCGTTCAATCAAACTGACTCGAAGTGTACCACAAAATACACTTCAGTTCACTTCAATTCACTTCGCGGCAACACTATAAGGGTGGGCCGTTGTGGCACAATAGTGAATAGCAGTACGCGATAGGTTTCCAGCTGGGCCACTGGCCACAAGTTTGATCTTGAGAAGAAAATGAAACCCGGGCACCAACGCCCAGATCAAGGCCGTTACCTCACCCGCTTCCCGCCGGGATCTACCACGGCCTGTAACATGATCCGGATCAACACGGAGGCACCATAATCGAGGGACATATATACCTCGTGGGCAAGGGCGTGCGACGGAAACATTCGTTTCATGTCGAGGGTGTCAATCACGATTGAAGACAGTCGGCATCGGTTCCGCGTCGGTCGCATTGCGGGAGATCTCCTGGAGTGTCCCCATTACAGATGAATCGTGTGGACCGTCCTTGTCAGCGCATTGCCGTCGATGGCGTTCCCAGTGCAAGTATGACCGCGCGCGGCGCAGACAGATTTAACGCTCGCCCTCACCTGTGTAGGACGTCACTCAAAAGTGGGACCAAGGGTAGGGTCAGTTGTGCCGTCCGAGGAGCGCCCGTCCGTCCAAGCACCGTGAGGCGCTGGCTGGATTCAGAGCCCAGATGTGGTTATGGTCATGGGACTATACTCGAGGCACACCCAGAGGCTGAGTTGAGTTGAGAAAGGGACCCTACGCACATAAAAATCAGGCCATGTTTCGGGTGGGGATAACGCTGCGTTCGTATGGTCATCTTTCGAGTCTCGACAAAAGGTCTGACAGGGTTCCACTGACCCAGATCTCATGCTGTCAATTTATCTTTCAAATAAGGAAATCTTTACATTGCGTGAATCTCCGCGTGGCACGTGAGCCATTTTTTTAAACGAAATATGACCTGATTTCTGGCGAGACCCTTTTTAAAGACAGACAACTCGGCAAACGGCCGCTCATCCCTCTTTTCCTCCCTCGTGCGGACCGACCGGCATAACAATCATGGTAGCCAACGAGCAGCACGTCGACGGGCGCGTCGGGCAGCGTATCGACAATTACACCAAGTTTTGGGAAAAGGACCCCGGCCAGGAGCAAGAGACGAACAACCACAACCGTCTGTTTAGCTACACCGACGTCGTCAACGGTTCGTCCGTATTTTTTTTAAACCCTCCTCTGTACCGACCACGTTCCCGCAGGTTACTACGACGGTGCGACGCAGGTGTACGAGTACGCTTGGGGCTCGTCGTTCCACTTTTCGCGCTTCTACAAGGGCGAGGGTTTCAACCAGTCGCTTGCGCGCCACGAGCACTACCTCGCTGCGCAGATGCAGCTGCGTCCCGGTATGCGCGTGCTCGATGTCGGCTGTGGTGTTGGTGGTCCCGCACGCGAGATTGCTACCTTTGCGGACGTGAACATTGTCGGTGTCAACAACAACGAGTTCCAGATTCACCGTGCGAGACGGTATACGAAGCGCGCTGGTCTCGAGGATCAGATCACATACGTCAAGGGCGACTTTATGAAGCTGGCGGAACAATTCGGGGAGAACTCGTTTGATGCAGGTCAGTGTCGTGGTTGGTCTATGTGGGGAGGGTACTGAGAGAATTTAGTGTATGCCATCGAGGCGACGTGTCATTCGCCGACGTGGGAGGGCATCTATGGCGAGATCAAAAAGGTGCTCAAGCCCGGAGGTGTCGTGAGTATCTCATCCGTTCCTTGTTGCACGCGCTCATCGTATGTCAGTTTGGTGTCTACGAGTGGTGCATGACCGACGCGTGGGATCCCTCGATCCCCTCGCACAAGGAGCTGGCACACAGACTTGAAATTGGCAACGGCATTCCAGAGATGCGTCCGCTAAGAGACGCGCGCAAGGCCATGCAGACCGTCGGGTTCAAGATTGAGCACGAAGAGGACCTGGCAGAGCGACCGGACGAGGTGACGTGGTATTACCCCCTCGAGGGTGATATTTTCAAAGCCCAGACGATGTGGGACCTCGTCCTGGTGTGGCGAACGAGCTGGAGTGGCAAGTTTGTGACGCACACGGGGCTGTGGTTCCTCGAAAAGTGCGGCCTGATACCCAAGGGTACCTGGGGTGTGTGCGAGACGCTCAAGATTGCGTGCGACGCCCTCGTCGAGGGTGGACAGACCAAGGTAAGCACACAGCACTGCTGTACGACCACGACTGACGGGGTCCGTAGCTTTTTACGCCCATGTACCTCGCCGTGTGTCGTAAACCGTCGGAGTAGACTTGTCGTATCATATAGTATTTGATTACATAATAGAATCCGATCCTGATCCTGTGTGGCTGTGTTTCCAATTGTCAGTTGAAGATGGACGGTGATCCCAGGGTAAGCAAACCCAGGTTGCCCAAGGCGTACACCGAGGAACAGCTCGCGTTCCTACGCAGTCATATCGCAGGTTTCGAGTCGCGTACGAGGGGACACGTTAGAGGTGACGCTAAGAAATTTGCACTCGACCGCGCTGGCGAATTTCTCGTGCGCTTCGGTCTCCCTCAGGATCTCCAAGGGGTCGACGAGGCTGAACCACGGTTTCGCGAGGTGAGCATCGCCCCGTCTCCTCGTTCGCGTGTAACGTTCCAAAGCAAATATACAACTGGTACAAAAACACCGTCGGTCGCGCGAGGCGCAAGCTCGAAGGGCGCACCCGACCCAAGAAACTCTCTGACAAGCGTGCGTTCGATTCGGTCGTGCCTTTTGTTGCTCATCGTGCTGTAGCGTCCAACGCGGGCGGTCTCACGTGGAGTCCGACCCTCGCAACGTCGTTTGGCTCCCCGGATGCATCCGATGCTGGTCCAAGCTCACACCCGCACGCACACCACGCGCACGCCGCGCCGCAACCACCGCAACCCCAGTCGCAACCACAACCATCGCAGGCACAGCAGCAACCACAACCACAACAGCCGGCACCACCAGCACCAGGCCAGCAGCTACAGTTTACCTTTCAGACCGCGGTGCCCGTCCCGGTGCAGGTCTCCGCGCTGGGCGTGACCTCTGCGGCACTGCGCGACGCGTTCGTAACGCCTGCCATCGACCCTGGGACGCTGTCCACCCTTGTGCAGTCGTATGTTGCTGCGCACCCCTCTCCATCGGGTACGCCGTTGGCACCTGTGGTGTGTGCACTGTTCGAGGCGGCAACGGCGCTGCTGGCATCGTCCGTGTCTGCGTCTGCGTCTGTGCCGGGAGTGGGATCAGGGTCCGGGTCTACGGCTGCATCAGGATCAGGGTCCGGAGCAGGCCCGGGAACGGGAACGGGTGTGGCGCCGAATGGGGGGGCGAATGGTGCGGGCCAGCATGCACGCCCAGACGTACTCGTTGCGCTCCTCCGGCGATTCCTCGACGCGTGTGCGTTCTTCCCGGGTTCGCTCGTCCATGCGGACGTCTCTGGTCCGCTTGCGGGGCCCCGTGCGCTCCAGATGGCGCTCCGCAGGTCTACCGTATGGGCGGCCATCGGCACCGGCACCAGCACCGGCGCAGGGATGAATATGAGCATGAGTATAGGCATGGGTGCGGGTGGGACGGGTCACGGCTCGCTCTCGGACGAGATGGAGCGCATTAGGGCGGATAGACAGCGACGTAAAGAGTACGTCCAGTGGGCGCAGATCCACGCCGCCGCGATCGAACTCGGGATCGTCGGTGGTGCGAGCGGCCCAGGACCGGGGGGCATCAGCGCAGGTAGCCCAGCGAGCCCCGTCACGAACGGAAACGCGTACCATCACCGACCGGGCCAAGAGCTGGGGTACGCCGTGCCCGGTCCAGGGGGAACGTTGACGTTCTCGGAAACGATGGCGCGGGATGCGGTGTGGGAGTCTGACGAGGTCGAGTGGGTCGCGGGGATCATTGTGTTGCGTGCGATTATACGGAGTGCGGGGGCGGGTCGGAAGGGCGAGTGGGAGGGGTTGTTGGGTGCGTACGAGCGACGGTGGAAGGAGATCAAGGACGAGGCGCGGCAGGCGCTCGTGACGGTGGGTCTTGATCTTGTCGTGTGCTCGATTGGGACGGGCTGATACTGATGTTGGTGTAGGAGGTGTTGCTTGGTGCGCGGGACGATTTGGCCCAGTTGGACGAGCGGGCGTAGGGCCGTGGTGGGTTTTTATTGGTGTCGTGGTGTATGGTATGTTGTATCGTTGTGTGTGTGTACTCTCGTCGTGTGTGTGCTATGTACGAACGTTGGCATGTACTCGATTTTTTTTTTTCGACAGTCCAGAAACAAGATGCGGTTGATCACGAAACGGGGGAGAGCATTTCGGGACCACGCAGCTTGTAACCGAGACCGTGGATCATGGCACATACAGTACATACACTACATCTAATGGTCTTGTACAAGCAATCAAGGTACTTGAACCCGGCATACGGTCAGGCATGCGAGAAATGTTGCTCGGCGCACTGGTTCGGGCGAGGGATGCATCGTGGTCGTGTTCTAGTAACTGACAAGGATACTACCGGGGAAAAGAAAACAAACAAGTTATCATTGCATGGACCGTCTTGTATCATGTGCAGTATCCACGCATCTTATCCACGTACTCCAACCAAATTGTGCGACCTGTTATCTCCATATAGTATGTATGCTGTCATCGGATCCAATGTACAAGCAAAAGGGGAAAGAGAAAGACGAACGCGTGCGATAGTAGTACAAATGTGTGTGCGTCACGGGCGCGTGGAAGGATGAAAGTGAAAAGAGTGAAAACGATGGAATGGCATCGATGATCGATTTCGATTAGCGTTTGAGCCGCTTGGGATCATTGCCTTCGTTATTGTCCGACGGGCGGCGCGCTATGGCGCTTTGTTGTTGCTGCTGCTGCTGCTGCTGCCTCTGAGCGAGACCCATGCCTTGGATCGGTGGACGCGACGATGATCCCGATCCCACGCTGTGACGAGATTAGAACAAGCGCCATCAAGAAAGAAACAACACGCACTGCATCATGTCCGCGGTGCGCTTGAGCGCGTTCGACGAGCCAGGCTGGGGCGTGCTCGTACTCGTATTCGACGTCGACCGGGCGCTGGGGGGCGGTACGGGCTTTGATGTGTGTTGCTGCGGCTGTTGTTGATGCTGCGTTGACGGCTTCTGCTCGCCGAAAAAAAATAATGAATACGTTGAAATAGAACGCAAGAGAACCAAGGGGAGTGGAAAGTCGCGCATATAGGCAAGCCTGACGATGCCGGAAAGAGAGGAGACGTACCGTGGTAGGCGCGGGATGAAACCCACTCGTCGAGGTCGTCACGGGGCGGGCTGGGGGGCGCTTAACATCCTCCCCTGCCGATCCCGCACGCGCGCTCGGCGCAGACGTGGACGCGGACGCTATATTCGGGTTTGTGGTTCCACTTCGAGGCTCTGGTCGTGCTTGCCCGCTGCTTGCACTCGCATTGCTCGAGGTCGAGAGAGACGACCTCTGCACTTCGGTTCGCGTATTCGTGCCGCCAGATGATAAACCCGTGTTCGTCCCACTCCCGGTACGATTACGTACCTGAGCATGAAGCTGAAGTGGTGGGGGAGGCAACAACCCCGCGTTGTTTACGCCTGGCTCGTATACGGACGTGTCCAGCATGCTCACGCCCCCCATACCTTCCTCGTAATCGATCGGCCTCCCGAGATCACCCTCGCCGAGATCGACCGTGGCGAAGAGCGCGCCGTCCTGAGTGCTAATGGGAAACGCATCGTCATCATCGTCCTCGGCACCACTGGGTTGAATAGTGTCGGGCACATCCTGGTCTGCTGTGTCTGTGGAATTCGCCCGGACCAACATTGGCTCGGTGAACGATACAGTACGTTCTGGGGCACTGCGTACACGAGCAAGTGGCGATGTCGCGATGGGCCGCGATGGAGGAGGACGTGGAGCCGCAGGTGTTTGGACCGGCGTCGCGAGTCCACTGGATTTCGGTGCATCGACAGAGTTCGGACCATGGTTGATCGCGGCGCTGGTATTGCCTGATCCCGATACCGAGGTCGATGCGTGGGAGTTCGTTGATGCTCTGGAAGCTGGTGTGACGGGAACACGAGCCGGGGCTTGTGCATGTTGGGCGGCGGCGGCTATCTCTTGACGCATGTGTCGTGGTACATACGTGATGGGTACCTCAGCTTGGTGGTCCTCGTGTTCTACTTTGACACGATTTTCGGTCGATGATGGCCCAGGGACCGCAGTCGGGCCATGGTTCACTGAGGGGTCCTCGAACTCGGGTCGACGATACAGTTCGTTCTTGTCAAGCTTGACCTGGACACGACATGGGCTGAGCGCGGATGCTTTTACAGAAAAAATGGAATACGTACGGGAGGAACTTTGATCTTGACAACTTCTTGCGCATACGATTTGTCGTACAAACAATTCCCGAGTAGATTTCCGAAATTTCGAAGGGTCCGTTTGAGCGCGTCTGTGATCGCCTCTTTCTTGCACTAGGAAAACGCACCCGGAGGGAAGAAAAAAAAATACATTGACATGCCGCTCACTCGATTCCAACACACGATGAATATAAAGGAAAGGGGGGGAAGACTCACCTTGTCCAGTGCACCCGCCTTGCTCTTGGAATTCTCCAACAATCCATACCCAACATCCTCATGATACACCCCATCCCTGAGTGTCACTCTCACGATGGCCGTCACACCGACGTTGAATCTCTTCGACTCCTCGCTGTAATCGACGAAATCCGTCGCAATGCTCACAATGCTCGAGCTCCAGCCGTTGAATCCAAAGACCTCGTTGGCAAGATTGATCATCTTCCACCCTTCGGCGTAAGTGAGTTTCGGACCGCCCCCGGGACCGGGCCGCTGACTGATGTATTCGGGACCGAGTTTTTTGTTGAGTTTGGCTTGCAGAGTGGCGATATTTTTGGCAGTGGTACTGTCTTCGGCGGACGGAATGAAACCAAAGGGCGTAGGAGGCGTAGGAAAAGAGGAAAAGAGGGAAGGGGCGGGGGTTCCGTGAGCGCGCGAGTCAAAGGACATGGCGCCGCTGGTGATGATGTTGGATGCGCTAGACTGACCGGGGGCGCTGCTGAACGCGTTGAGGAGATGTCCACTGAACGCGCCTGCCATCAGAGATGGTGGTGGTCAGAGAGAGAGCTGTGCTAGGGGCTTGACACGTCCAAATACGCGATCCCAAGCGGTCCAACAATAACTTCCACACAGGAGTCGAGTCAAGAATGAGGCAACGATGACAGTCTCTCCATACCCACCAATTCAAGATTGTCGAGTGCCTCTTTGCTCCACATGGACTTGATCTGATGACCAACTTTCGGTATCATTTCGTGTCACATCAGGAAATAACATGACTACTACTTAGTTGTCAGGGGTCCCTTCTGGATCATGAAGAGAGACAGACCGTCAGCTGAGCGTGTGGTGTTGTGTGGAGTTGCGAGGTACGTATTCAGCACAACCGTCAACTGACTTGTTTCGTGAAGCCATCGAAAGGTTTATTGCCGATGCCGTAAAAGCGCACTGGGTGGGATTCCCCCGACTTGTTCGATTTTCTGCCTTTCCAAGAAACCCACCATGGGTACTGGTAGCGCTCCTCCTGCGACCGGCCAAGAGACCTCATTGTCATATCTCATCGACCCGACAAGAACGTGGTACAATAACAGACGGTGAGCATCTCATCCGTTCTGATCCATCGAGCTCATCTGTATCTCCGTAGTCTCATTACCCTCCATGCGTGGATTGTCCTTCTGTACGTCTGGATGGATCCACACGCGCGTATCCCTCTAATGTTTCTTGTATTTTCATATCGTCTGCAGTCTCATTACCTCGTCGACGACTGGCTATGATGGTAGTATGATGAACGGTTTACAGAGTCTCACCCAGTGGGAGTCTGCTTTTCATAATCCATCCAACGGAAAATTGGGTTTGCTCAACGCCATACAGGTGAGCACCCTCGCGGTGTGCTCCGTTATATCGTTGACGATCTATATGCGCATAGAACGTGGGTGCGCTGGCAGGCTATCCTTTTGCACCATACCTGTCCGATGGTGTCGGTCGCCGCCGAGCAATCTGGTTCGGCGCGGCCATCATGTGTGTTGCCACCGCCATTCAGACCGCTTCTCAATCCGTGGGCATGTTTATCGGTGCCCGTTTTTTGATCGGCTTTGGGAACACGTTTGCGGGTAAGTTCTATTTTTAAAATATTTTTCAGTCCTTGTACGCTGAAAATTTTTGTATCCCTTGTGTAGCCAATGCGGCTCCCATGTTGATCACCGAGCTCTCATATCCTACTTATCGTGCCCCTCTAACGTCGACCTATAACTCGCTTTGGTACTCCGGTGCTATCATGTGCGTATTTCTTTCCCACATGAAATTTGAATTTTCGGTTTAGGGCGGCCTCTGTTAGTGCTGCATGGGCAACCTATGGCTCATTCACAATCAACAACACATGGGCCTGGCGTCTGCCGTCATTGCTGCAGGGCGTGCCTTCCATTATCCAGGTGTTCTTGGTTCTACTCGCTCCCGAATCACCACGTTGGCTAGTCAGCAAGGGACGGGAAGCCGAGGCTCTAAGGACACTTGCTTATTATCACGCTGACGGAAATGAGTATGTATTCACTCACAAGCTTTGGTATCGGCGTACTAAGATATCTGAAGACAAGATCCCCTTGTGCAATTTGAATTCAACGAAATCAAAGCTGCCCTCGAGTTCGATCGAGGTGTTGCCGCCAACGTTGGCTGGAAATCTCTTATCGCAACCCCGGGTAACCGTAAGCGCATGCGTATCATCATCGCGATTGCCTTCTTCTCGCAGTGGTCCGGCAATGGTCTCCTCTCGTACTACCTCTCCAAAGTATTGAACCAGATCGGGATCACCAACGCGAGCACCCAGCTCATCATCAACGGCGTTATCCAGATCTGGAGCTTCTTCTGGGCCCTCGGTGCCTCGTACGCTGTCAACCGTCTTGGGCGCCGATTCCTCTTCATTGCCTCGGCCGGTTTGATGCTGTTGTTCTACATAGCACAGGCGGTCTGTTTTGCAGAGTATGCGCAGCATGGGACTGCCGCCGCGGGCCACGCCGTCATTGCATTCATATTCCTTTTCTCGTCGTCATATGCGATCGCGTTCAGTCCGCTCGTGATCGCATATACGGTCGAGATTCTCCCGTTCAACCTCCGCGCCAAAGGACTCTGCTTCTTCAACTTTGTCGTATCTCTCGCCCTGATCTTTAATCAATACGTGAACCCGATCGCTTTGGGTGCCCTGGGATGGAAATACTATGTACGTCCACGCCCCCTTGCTCCCGTTGATTTTGTTCCTGACGCGGATGGCTCGTTCGTTTGCCTGAAACGTGTGGCGGCTGGTAGATCGTGTACGTGTGCTGGCTCGCATTCGAGGTTGTGTTTTTGTGGTTATTTGTTGTGGAGACCAAAGACCTGACGTTGGAGGAGACGGCGGCGCTGTTCGATGGTGAGGATGCAATCGATCAGATTAAACACAAGGCGGCGGCGCACGATGTGCACGAGGACGTGTCGGGAGAGAAACAGTCGGCGGGTCGGGAGGATGCTTGATGTTTGTTATGATAACCCACGGCATCGCCTTGGTGTAATTTTGTAGCGTTCTTGGGTTTTCTTTCTTTCTTTCTTTCTTTCCTTTTTTGCAAAATTATTCAGGGGTTCGTTACATAGGTATCGATGGAGAATGTGTAAATATCTTGCACCATAGGGTGTCCATACACCGATCACCTTGAAGCTTGACGCTTCGATCTACGGCTTTCAACGGAATACGTCGATAGATTCCAACCCCGAGTTTTCGGCATTACAATATTGCAGGACATTGGTTCGCGGGAGAGGATTAAAGGCTAACTTATCTGTAGAGTTACTATTCGACGTCACTGAGTAGTCACTGTTGACTACCCTTAACGCGCTGTTCGGCCGTCCGGCTGTCCGGCTGTTCGGAGAATTCCGAGCCTTTTTGACCGGAAGTCGGAGTAACACTGGGATGAAGAGCGGCTATAACCCTGGTCGTTTCAACAAAAACATCCTCAGGGCCTCGCTTGGAGCCGGTTCAAACGTGGTTAGATCAACTTCTTGAACGTGTACATCCACTTGACGTCTGAAACGTCGCCACACGGATCTCGCTATCGACCCGCAGAGATTTGTAAACAGGACCTCTGCTGTTACTCCACCCGCTGTCGGAATAGGCAAGCGTGCGCGCCCCCGCACATCGGACCAGCGCCGTCATTCCACGGATCTCGGCCTACGCCCTCCCTTGTATTTAGTTACGATACGATACATAGCGTGGTAGGGTCGTCGCAGTCCGCGACGACATCTATTGTATACTCACCTCTCTTCTACCCCGCGTTTTGCCTTTTTCGCTCGAGTACTTAAACCTCAACGTATATAGCACCTGGCTCGACATCCGTCTACTTCAGTCCGTTGCCCCGCACGCGACTGAGGTATGTCTCCCATATCGTATCCTACCTAATAATACTAATCTCGTACTTAATATTTCTATCTAGCTGCACGCTCCGTCCTTACCTCTCCTCGTAACCTTACAGCCGCAACCTAACCGTTTCACAGAAAATGACATCACGAAGCGTTTTATTATCAATGCCGTAACCCGGCTATGGATATTTCTGCTTCTTGTTCGGTTTTCTGGCTTTTCGAAAAAGCCACCATGGGTGCTGGTAGTGCTGCTCCTGTTGGGGGTCAAGAAACCTCGTTACTGCATCTCATCGACCCGACGAGAAAGTGGTACAATAACAGACGGTGCGTACCACACCGTGCCCCGCGCTTTCAAGTTATCCCGCTTATTCGCTCCCCCAGGCTCATTACCCTCAATGCCTGGATCGTCCTTCTGTGCGTTTGGAAGGACTTGTGCTTATGCCCTGCTGTTTTTGATTTTCTAATGTCGTTGGCAGACTCATTACGTCGTCGACAACTGGTTATGATGGTAGTATGATGAACGGCTTACAGAGTCTCACCCAGTGGGATTCTGCCTTTAATTACCCGTCTAATGGAAATCTAGGTCTACTCAATGCCATACAGGTGAGCGCCCTCACGGTATCCCTTTTTATTCCGTTGATGGTCTGTATGTGCATAGAACGTGGGTGCACTGGCGGGCTATCCCTTTGCACCACACTTGTCCGATGGTGTCGGTCGCCGCCGAGCAATCTGGTTCGGCGCGGCCGTCATGTGTGTTGCGACCGCCATTCAGACCGCTTCTCAATCCGTGGGCATGTTTATCGGTGCCCGTTTCTTGATCGGCTTTGGAAACACATTTGCCGGTAAGTTTCGTCCTCTTTTTGTAAATCAGCGTACTAAAACGTTCGCGACCCATGTGTAGCCAATGCAGCACCGATGTTGGTTACTGAGCTTTCATATCCTACATACCGCGCCCCTTTAACATCGCTATACAATTCGCTTTGGTACTCTGGGTCTATCATGTACGTATCTGTTCCCACATCGTGATCCGTGTTTTATACTTGGGTGATCCGTGTCAGTGCCGCGTGGGCGACGTTCGGTTCGTTCAGGATCAACAGTACATGGGCTTTGCGTCTACCGTCGCTGCTACAGGGTGTCCCTTCTGTTATCCAGGTGTTCTTGATTTTACTTGCGCCCGAGTCCCCTCGTTGGCTGGTGAGCAAAGGCCGAGAAGCCGAGGCCTTGCAAACGCTTGCCTATTACCACGCCGATGGAAATGAGTATGTGGGCACCCGTGGACTCTGTTGATTGGCGCACTGAGATGTTCGCAGACAAGATCCCACCGTGCAATTCGAATTCAACGAAATCAAAGCTGCCCTCGAATTCGACCGGAGCGTCGCCACCAACGTCGGCTGGACGTCACTTTTCGCGACCCCGGGTAATCGCAAACGCATGCGGATCATCACCGCCATCGCCTTCTTCACTCAGTGGTCCGGAAATGGCCTGCTCTCGTACTACCTCTCCAAAGTATTGAACCAGATCGGGATCACCAGCGCGAGCACCCAGCTCATCATCAACGGCACCCTCCAGATCTGGAGTTTCATCGCGGCCCTGTTCGCCTCGTCCAACGTCGACCGTTTTGGCCGTCGCTCTCTTATTCTCACCTCGGCAGGTCTAATGATGTTGTTCTACATGGCACAAGCAATCTGCTTTGCAGAATATGTGCAGCACGGGACTACCGCAGCCGGCCACGCGGTCGTTGCGTTCATATTTCTCTTTTCGGCTGCATATGCGCTCGCGTTCAGTCCACTCGCGATCGCATACACGGTCGAGATTCTCCCGTTCAACATCCGCGCCAAAGGACTCTGCTTCTTCAACTTTGTCATCTCGCTGGCGCTTATATTTAACCAATACGTGAACCCAATCGCGTTGGACGCATTGGGGTGGAAATATTACGTACGTCCCTTCCCGTCGATGTTGAATGCGAACCTATGACTTACTCGTTCGTAGCTCGTATACGTGTGTTGGCTTGCTTTTGAATTTGTCTTTCTGTGGCTCTTCGTGGTGGAGACAAAGGACCGGACGTTGGAAGAGACGGCAGCACTATTTGATGGTGAAGACGTGATCAAGCAGATTCAGCGCAAGGCAGCGGCGCAGGGTGCATCAGGAGAGTCGGCAGACAGAAAGGGCGCTTGACATTCAGTGACCCTTGTCAACTTTTTAATGATTTCGCATGCATATCTCCACCAACAATAACCACACCCAAGTGTATCAATATTGCACATTAGTTGCTCGTACTATCTACCATTACCCCTGAAAAGAGGCAGAAGGGAGAAAAAATTATCCGTGACAGTCCAAAAGTAGCCCGAGTCGAATTTAATTTCGCAGCCGACAGAGGACTGCGAGCCACGAGTGAAACTCAAGGATGGGAGGTTCGACCAACAACATGCTGGCTCATCTCCTCCTACAGCAAACAAACAACAAGGTCTAGGTCAGCTCCCCTGACCGAAGGATTCATGGTCACTTCCTGTGACCTTCTCGGACGAGCGGGGCGCCGACCCATCCAAAGAGCACAGTGATGCGCTCGTCGACGCAAAGTCGATTCGGATATAACCAAGCTGCGCGTCCTGTAGTGGGACGCCGTCACCGCGATAGAGAGCACCAAACAGCGCTGGCATACGCAAGTACATACCCACCCAGTCATCACGATGGTTGACCGTTGCGCCCTGGCAACGTGGGGATTCCTGTTACGCCGTGCAGTCCGTCAAGACTGGCCCCAGCGAGAAGCAGACAGGGATGACAATAATGCTCAGAGGTTACTCGTTCGTGATGACAGATGCGAGTGAATCGCGTCTGGTGCGTGACGAACCTCATAGCTTTCGGGCATGTCATGGGATGAGGAAAAGAAAAGGTGTAGGGCGTCCTCCTTTATATATTGTCGGATGTGGAGCGACGGAATCCACCGAGAACGTGGTATTCAGGAAATGCGTACTCCAAACCAGATTACAAGCTGCGAAAACATTTCCAAAAGCATCATTCGTAGTAAGGTCGAAAGACTCGTGATCACTTCCTGTGACCTTCTCCGACGAGCGACACCCACTCAAGTGGCAAGCTGGGGTGATCAGCTACCCACCGGCGCAACACAGTCCAGTCCTTGCACCTATGCACCGACCCAATGCCATTCGCCGCATGTATCCAATGGCCATCCACGAACTGCGGAATATCCTCCTCCAGCGTCGTATCTGCATGACATACGAGTATCTGCCTCAGATACCGTAGGCAATGCTCAATATGCTCAAATGTGCCTGTCCGATTCATCAGGTACCCAACCCGGATGACATCAAGACAGTGCAGCTGGTGGAACAGCGACACGTGGAACGTGCGATTGTGTGGGCCAAGACGCACAAACCCGTCCGAGGGAAAGAGCGTTCCCCATTCGGCATCATTGTAGAGCGAGAAGTGGCCATCCCCTGTCTCGAGGGGCATCCCTGCAAGCGGGATCTCCACAGGAAGGTCTGATGGGAAGTCATCTCCTATGTAACCTTTGGTTGTTCAATTATTAGGGATGTTCAGCCCAGTTTCGAAAGATGGTGGACTTACTCCATTCATGATCATGCGTGATTGGTAAGAGATTCTTGATCACGTGGATGGCATAAATGGTAAACAGCATATTGAGGACTGTCACCCCAAGCAGCGTACCGAAACAAGCAGTCACGGTACTCGATGGTCGACGGAAGGTGCTCGAGAGCAAGGGAAGACGAGGGATATGCATTGATGCGCGGGATGTGGGTGCCATGGCCGGCTAGATGCAGTCCCCATCATGCAAGCCGGATATAAGGCTCGGGCCCCTCAATTTCAAGGCAGCCATTTTGGTTGTCAAATACCCATGAAACTGCTGACATGAGATTTCATCTTTCGGGACCGGTACTTCCTAGAGTGTCTAGTTCAAGACTAGAAGCCCTTCCGAGGGTTGAGGGGGTATAGAGGGGATCAGGGGGCAATATCACTCATGACATTCTATGAGCGCATCAAAAGAAACATGACTCGGAGTTCACCACTGTCATCGGTAAGCCTGTGGCGGGCCCATGATGAACACTATCGCAGGTGTTTTCATGGGCCACAAAATCAAAGGTTTCAGAGAGTTTGAAATAAGTTGCACTGGAAGGGTCTGAGTCTGCAGTGATCATAAAAGGACATCCAGGCCATGCTTTGGGTCCCCTGATCAAACAGCAGCCTAGCATAGGTAAGGTGGTTCACATCCACACATCCCGTTTGTGCTCACCACTCAGCAGGGGAATGGGCAGTGATCGCCATGCCCCCCATGACCAAGAGAGAGACAGGAGTGCTGAAAGAGTGCACCTGGTCTCCCCATCCCATCGCTACGTCCAAGATACCACCATCCAAGCGTACCTTCACAGCGTGACACCTTCACCCTGGATTGGAGTAGCGGCGATCGTTCTGTCACTCATCATCGCCAGTTGTCTCTTGATTGTTGCACGACAACTAAGTCTCGCCGCCCGAGTGCTTAAACAGCACGTCAATTTCGCTGATAATCGGGACCTTCCCCGACCAGATCTGTATGATCAACTGTGATTTCCTGACAGATACTGTACATTAGTACATGGAGTTTTACAGAAAGTGCATGCTATAGTTACTATTTCAATATGCAATGCTTGTCGGGAGATGTAAGCTCGTCGGAGATACGAGAGTGCGAAGTTGTGTCCCTGTTTCGGTCATTGAGGATGAAATCATGTGGTGCTTGGGTCGTCGTCTGACACTCGGAGATGGCGTGAACCATAACAGATACCTAAATAAACCAGGGGTGTTCCATAATAATAAGACACCCTACGCCGTGCTTGCACGGAGACGCCACAGTCCTGCGCTCAAACATCAGCGGTAAAGGGTGTCTGTCAAACAGATTTGTCAATCTCGACCCGAGCATTTCGGTTTGGCCTACCCAGGACAGCGCAGAGCACTCCACCTGCCAGTGGCAGGATCGAATGGCAAACAAACCCCGCAAGAGCCTGATCTGAAATATTATGGGGAGTGCAGGATGCGCGTTCTAAATCATTTTCGAGCCCTGGCAGACCCTATCATGCTTCCTTTTGTACCCGCATTGCTTTTCTCGTCTTTCGCTGTGATCTTATCGCTCGCTCGCTGCGATGTTGTAGACGCAGGTTCTTCGGGTGCTGGGTCCCTCCCCATGCCCATGCAAACTGTAGGCTTAAGAACGGAGGGTCAGTGACGCATGGTTAGAGATTCGAACGCTCATTTAAAAGTGCTTGAAGTTTCCCAAGAAGTGCCTCAAAGTGCCACACACCCCATCGCTACTCCGGCAGGGCTAATTTGGCGGGGAAGAGTACATCAAATACTCGACTGGTGAAGTTGGCGATGCGGCGAGATGCGTGGGGTGTTGGTCCGGGAAAGATAATTGATAGTATTGATTGGTTTCGTCGACTTCCCCTGACGATTGGACGCCAAACACATTACTGTTCAGTTTGTATTTGTGTACCACCGTCCAGACAGGCTTCAATAATTCAGTTCCTCCCTACAACACGTTGCAGAGAATCCATCATCAATAGAATCGTGACAGAGCTCTACCAGTGCTGCATTAGGAACCATCATTTTCTTGGCCTGCATTTCTAGTCAGTTCGTTTGCCTTTAAACTTGACCTAGTCTGCCGGACGCCTTGAATACAAACTCCAAACGCTCTGACAATTTACCTACAGTCATTCATGAAGCATCTGAATCCATCTGAGGGTTGTGGATATCTTACCGTTAGGAGCCACTTCTCCATGACACGAAATATGATGTGGTCATGAACGTGGCATAACCTTCGTGCAAGTCATCGCCGGAAACCCTGTCGTGGACTCATGGCCGGGTTGACGGTGTGCCCGGGTTGGGGTGGACAGGATTGGCGTTCGTACACAGGTTGCTGGGTATTCCCTGAACTTGATCCAGATAGGCCCTGTGAAGTGAACCATTCAAGCTTGACGAATTTCGAGACCCCAGAACGGTGCAGAACACGGAGACTTGGATGAGAAGGATACGCGATGCTTAGTATCAGTATCCTATAATTTTCATCCACGTGTTTGGCAGCCCCAATCTATAAGTGCCTCGATATCTGTGGCTCGTGCGAGGCCCAATGGGGGCCAAGCCGTTGCTTCCTGTGTGGCTGATCGGTCAACTGGAAGCATTCCGTGAGTGACGAGGAAGAATATCGAAGACGGGGCGTCAAAGATAAAGATGTACCTCCGTTAGTCTTCCGTACCAGAATAGTTTTCATTAACTTCAGCTAAGTCGGGAAATTTTACGGCGAGGATGGTCTTCGCCAACGGGAATGCGAGAGAAAATATTTGCCAAAAAATGAAAAATAATTCATTTCTTTTTTGGGTTCACCTTCCTCGATGGCCACCAAAGCCATCAAGCAGTTTAGGCTTCGTGAGCTTGCGAGAGCTCCTCCTCCCGCGTTCAAGCCAGCTCCAACCTCGTCCACTGGCTCTCCGTTTGACCTCACCAAGTTCGACTTTTCGCAACCCACCCACGTCGCGCCCGAACCGTCGACGAACAACCTCCCCAAACGGACAAACCCATTCATCCCTTCCAAGAATCCGCAGACGGGTCGATGGGCACCACCAAAGTACTCTTTGCGCCACCAAGCAGATCTCATCAAGAAAGCGCGCGCGTCGGGCACGTTGGCGCTGCTTCCACCGTCGCCAAAGACATCTGCAGCACATCTCGCAGCTATCTCATTTGCCAACGCGCAACCGACGTCTAAACAGTCCCAGGCGCAGACGGGGCCCGAAACCAAGATTAGGACGGACGCGAATGGCTCCGAGTGGGCGCACCCCGTCGAGTGGGTCGGTGACGTGAAGGAGCGCAAGGTGCCCGGAGCGGAGATCGGAAACAGGCTTTACGCAGGCAAGAAGCGTATGTTCAAGGGTCACAAGTGGGAGCGGGTGGCGGAGAAGAGAGCGGCGAAGCGACATATGCTCATGCGCGATATGGCGAAACGTATCCAGCGCTACAAGCAGGCAAGTGCTTTTTCTCTCTCGGTGGCTTTTCCTTGGCGTGGGGTCCTTACAGTCCTCCCGTGTAGTATTACAAAAGGAGGCGACCAAATCCGCTCAAGCCTTCCAAGACGTCGAGCGGAAAACTTCCATTCTAGACATCATGTATACCGCATCGTTAATTGCATTGGTCTTGGCCGCCATACTTTCTTTGTGGATCGTACACGCCAGTGTTTAGTGGTGGCTTGGTGGTGAAATCCCCTTGTTTTTCGAGTCCATATGATTTTCCTGCTGACCCTGGTTTGATCCGCCCAACGTGCACCGGTGTTTTTGCTCGACACCTGCCAAGGTGGCCCCCATGACCTATTTAGACCTGGGGACTTGCTGCGTGTTACTACGTTGGTACGCAACCTCTCACCTCCCAATACGTCGTGTTGTGCCGTGGCTTTGAATATAGGACCTTGATCTCACGGCCTCCAGGGTTCCCCGCAAGATCGACACCAACCCCCTCTGTCTTGTTGGCCCTCTCTCCCGGTCTCCTCGGAGTACGATTTCCGTCCAGCTAATTCTGCTCGTCTTTCACAGGGGGGGGGCGGATCGTCGCATCTGTCGTCAGACAACAGGCGGCAGCATCTATGCCTCGGGCTCCAACCCCACCGTGGATGTAGCCGGGAGGAATTACATCGTCTCGCCCACGGACGTCGCCCGGTTTCGCTTTGACCTGCACATTCTGACCTGCACAAAGGGATCCGTCTGGTTTCGCCCGTCATGGCTAATGGTTTTCCTGGCGCGTTCTGATCAAGTACGTATTGAGCAACAAGTTTCCGCAGTCGAGCGCAAACCCTTGGCTGGAAATGACGGAGGCTTGGCCGCTCTCGCGTCGATCGCTCCACGGCTGTTATTGCTCTTGGGTCATATCCTCTGCTGCGGTTACGTGCGCTGGGGCTGTCACTCGATGCCAGGATGCCGATGTCCTTGGAATCCACCAACGTCATCGGTCGACTTCACGATCGGGGCTCGACTGACGGCAAGGAGGCGTTGCGGTTAATTTGCCCCGTTCATGCTGTGCTGTGAATATTCACTGGGGGTCGTGCCCACTCCTGCTCAGGGTCGGCAGTCACTACGTGAGCAGCTTCAATATTCACCCGATCACGTCCTCGCGATGACTTGCAGCCCGAGGATCGGATGAAGATGACATTGGCCATGCCGACACCTCCCAATACGATGATCCCACGTATCCGACCGAGGGGACAGGTTGCCGTATGGAATCATGATTGCATCGGTCGTTATCAGGCTCTTGAAAAGGTCGCATCTCCAGCCATGTTCAAATCCTCGACGCACTCGACCCGGTGTGTTGATTGTGCCGTCTGAAGGGAAAGCCATCGATAGGCACTTCGAATAGTTCCCGACTTTTTGACCGGTTGCTAGTTAGGCTAAACTGCCAAACAGCGCAGCGCAGTTCCCACCCGAGACAATCAACTGATCTGATGCGTTACTAAGCTCAACAGATTTGCGAGAACGTGACGAGTCAGCTGGCCCATCCCGCCCTTTTAAATGCACCGGGAACTCGGGACGCCCGCCTTGTGATTGGTGAGCCGCGTCAGTCCTCGGCGTTGGGCTCTGATTGTGGCTCTGGGACTGGCGTGGGTGTGAGTGGGCACTTTGTTTTTAGAGTCGCCGTCCGTGTATGAGAGCGCCGGGGCCCATTCAGGAAGAGCGTTTTGCCCTGGGAATGCCCGCGTTTTCTCCTGTTCACCGTTCGATCTTTGAGGGCCATGGCCTCCGAATCTCTCTCACCGACGTTACGAAAATGTATCTTCATCTGTTGCTGTCGCCATGCTGTACTTCATGATCTCTCGCTCAAAGGGGGTCCGAACAGCTCCCTGATGCCATCCATATGCGTCTTTAATTATTCATGTGGCGTGATTGCGTGCGGGCCCTGGATTGACGCTCCTAGGGTTGGAAAAGCGCTTTCCTGCCAGTGCCTTTAATCACGCTCGTATATGGCCCGCGGGTATGGAGCGGCGGGTGTCATTTGCCAACGGAGTCACGATGAACCGTTAGGTCGGCCGAGAGCTCATGATAATAATGCTTAGCCCATCCCCCGCTGGAACTTGGACGCGTTCGTTGGCTGCCCAATCGGATCCCCATCGTTATGATGGATGGATTCTGAACATCGAGTCAATGCCGACGACGCTGCTGTGAATGACGTCAATGATGGAGGTCTTGTCATTCGTTGGCGTGTCCGGCGTTGATAGGGCGGGTGGGAAGACAGCAAAGCAAGGTGGCGATGTGGTAACAAGAATGATTATCGTTCGGACGTTGCCTATCAAATAGAGTCTTTTCCATTGCGCCGACTCACGGCGTGTCGCGATGCGGCGACCGTGCTGCGGTGTCCGGTCGGATATCTATTGGATGGGATATGGATATGTGTGAGTTGGAACGTTGGAACCAAGGTTTTTTTTACCACGGACGGTTTAGTGTACATAAGAGGAAACGACCCTATGTACAGGTTTGTACGATTATAGCCGATCCGCTTCGAGTCCCCAGGCTTGGTGCGAACGCTCATGGCCTGCGCTTGCTGGCTATACTACCAGCCATTCTAGAGTCTCGTCGTCGCCTGCTCGTCGTCTGGACGGTCCAACCGCATTGCCAAATCATACCGTGAGCCGTCGCTACTGAAACCCGTCCCCGGTTCAGTGTCGCTCGGAGGTTGACTCAACCACTTTCGGCTCCTTGAAAACGTGTCGTCCCCAGATAGCGCCCGATCCTGGAATTCTCTTCTTTTCATGTTAACCACCACAATGGACCCACCTCGTGACCAGACGACCTTACGTTCATCACCCTTCCAGGTATGTACACCCAACGCTGTCCGCCTCGTCACGTTTGAAATGTGTCTGCTTACTGTATCTCCTCGGCAAGGCGCGTGCGCTCCACTTTCTCAAGAAACTCGCCTTACGTGCCCGAGGAGGTGGCGGAAAGTCGCGAGACGCCGTTTCTCCCGTCGCTATACCTACCCACTCTTTCCACCGCGGACACTCCGTAGACATTCTCCGAAAGCCAGACATATCGCGCCTCATCGGGTTTAGGGCAGAGGACGCCCCCAGTCCCACTATGGACACCGATGACTCGTCTCAAGATGCCTCCGCGAGCAGCAATTCGCACCGCATACGACCCAGACGCCACTCTGCTTTGGATGCATTGCACAGTATGCCAGCCCACTCGACGTTTGCGGGGTACGGCACTGCGTCGGCGTTCCGTCGAGACCAGGGAAGCACAGGGGACAAGTTCCTCGTCGACGAACCTGTGAACTTGCTCGCACCCGCGCCAGTGTTCCAGCGGTCCAACCCGTCCCTTGAGGCTGTCGTCCAGCCTCTTCGATCTGCTGTGCCGAGTCCCAAGATCTCGCTGGAGATTGGTGTCCCTCCAGAATGGAATTTGCATGAGGAAGCTGTGCCATATACGCTGGATGATGACACGGCACGACCGTTGGGGGACGACCTCTCCCAGAATGCCACTCTCACAACCCCCATGACCGACCTGACGACTTCGACCTCTTCGTATCCGGGGACCTTCTCGGACGTCTTGCCTGTTCTGCAAAACGCCACTTCAGAGGGCGCCGCGGAGCGTCCACCAATGTTGGCTCGCCATAGCGCCCCTTTACCGCCGCCGTTCCGTGTCTCGACGGAACGTGGTCTCCGTTTGTCACCATCTATAATTACAAGACACCCTATGCCTCTGCTCAATTTACCCACATTACCGCCACCAACATCACCTGCACCAGACACGCCCTCAAGACCGAGGGTACCCCTGCGAAGCATACCGTTGCTGTCCTTACACGGTCATAGCAACGACGAATGTCAAGCGGACCACGAGAATGCGACGCTGGGGGATTCAGATGAAGACGAGGGGGACGAGGGGGACGAAGAAGGAGAGTTTATTGATGCGCTGAGCGCTCATCAGAGCGATGACGAAGACGATGAGCCCCCGAGTGCGGGTTCATCCAGCAATCCTGGCTCCAGAGTTTTGCAGAAGCAACGCATGAGGGACCACGGATCCTTGTCCGAAAGTCCCGTTTCTCTGACCCCGCCCCAGAACGGCCCCGTCGGCCCGAGTCCCGCGGATGCT
>JBBPLN010000255.1:0-28870 GCA_038089815.1 Sutorius eximius | reverse complement strand
CAAGGCTATCAGCGTCTTCGAGTCTATTGCGTCACACCCCTCCTCGCGCGGACCCACGCCCCTCCCGGACGCCGTTTCGTACGAGTCCCTGATTAACGTACTTGTGACGCGCAAGCGGATGGACCTCGCCCAGCGGTATCTTGCGCGGCTGCAGGGGAGCGGTGTACACATGACGGCGTACATTGCGAACTTGCTGATCAAGGGGTATGCGGCGGACGGTGCGATCGAGCAGGCACGGGCGATCTTTGAGAGCTTGGCGGATCCGCCAAGCGGGATGGCTGCACCAGGCAACCATGTCCCGCATGATTCGGGATCGTCGTCTGCCTTTGCTTCTTCTACGCCTCCGATGTCCTCAGGTTCAGTTTCGTATAGAGAGGTGAGTCGGCTTCTCGGTATCTTTTTTTGCGTACCTGGGTATTCACTCGGTTGCTTTTATTCTTTCCAGCCTTCGACGTGGGAGGCAATGTTCCGTGCAGAACTTGGCAACGGTGATCGTGATCGCGCGGTTGCACTGCTCGAACGGTTAAAACAACGGTATGTTTTCTGCTCGAGTGAAACGGAGGTGGGTTATGCTGACTCCACCCTTTTTCAGACAATTCCCAGAGGCGGTGTATAACCGGATACGAGGTATCATGCTCGACGATGCGGTGGCACCTTGGGGACAGTCACCTATTTATCTACCCATAAATCCAGATGCAAAAGAGGTGTCGCAGCAGGCGTCGCCTGTTGCTTCGCAAGTCGATTCAGAGCCGACCCCTTCGTCTTCGGCGCCATAGCGCATTTTGTTACACGCTTGGAAGGGACGGGCATGCACACAACGTCAAGATATTCGCTTATCAGCCGCAAAATCAAAAGCACAACCAGCTTGGGCAATGAAAAACCCCCGAGTCAAGGTCACTTATTTCGACATCTACATCATTTGCGCTTGCTCGTTCTGGTTGCTTTGATTGTCGACCACCATGAGTCATGTATACCGATCACTCCATGCTGATTATTGTACGTCTAGGCTTTTTTCGATGTATCATACCTATTGCTGGTTAGTTTATTACGAGCTACATGCTACTTACACGCAATGCTATTCATCTCGCGTTCCAACAATGGTATCTCCTGACGGCACTCTCGCTTCGGCTCCATCAAAGCGATCGTTAGCGGGTTCTTTGCTGCGCAGGAACCCATAGAAGAAAGTCAACGTGCCCTATGAACGGGGCGGTGCGCACACGCACACACCCACCAAGAATGCAAAACTAACCACCAGGAACATGAAGGGGATCTCGTCTCCTCTAAACGCCGAGTGGCAACTCCATGATGGTACCGCGTTCCTAGATTCACCAACGGAAACCCCCATGATGTTGGATGACTTTCCGTAGGCAAAAATATTCAGGAATAGAATAAATCGGAGTTTTAACATGATTTTAACCAAATAATCTATGCGTGTATCCAACCCACAGGCTGAAGGAATAAAAT
This sequence comes from Sutorius eximius, assembly GCA_038089815.1. Classification (NCBI taxonomy): domain Eukaryota; kingdom Fungi; phylum Basidiomycota; class Agaricomycetes; order Boletales; family Boletaceae; genus Sutorius; species Sutorius eximius. The sequence goes on along the minus strand of JBBPLN010000255.1, from coordinate 27,406 downwards.
ATTTCGCATTTTCTAGAAAGGAGGCCGGAGTTGATAGTGTCCAAGGGTTTGAAGCTGCCAATGCACGAGCAGGGCTAGTGAGGGCCTAGCATGACAGTATGGATTGGCAAAGATCAATCATGGGTAAGAAATAACTCACAATTTCACAAATGCAATTTCACGATGCGGAATCCAAGCTCCGTTGGAACCACATACGAATTCATTACATCATTACAGCGCGGCTCTAAGTCAGCATAGTCTGATTGCGTGTAGAAAAGAAAAGGTCAGCATGGGACATCTCTAGCAGCGTGGATGCGTTGACTCTCGGCATGCGCAATGCTGACATAAGCGATATCGCGGGTGTAGTTCACCAAAAATGGAAGTTTAACGTCGCGAATATTCTGTTGAGGGGGTCAGACCCTCGTCAGATTAAAATCTATGAGAGGGAGGTTGATTTCAAATTTCCCCCGCTTAGCATCGGCATCGCGGCACGACTTCCTTATGGGTCAAAATTTAATTCAATTTATTCTATTCCCGAATATTTTTGCCTACGGAAAGTCATCCGTTATCAGAAATGAAAACGGGACCAATGTACCCGATCACGATCACTAGTTGATGCAGGCTTAGCGGGGAGCTCCAATGGCCATAAGCGCAAAGTCGCCGCAGCGGATGGAGCAACGAGGCTTAATGCCAATTTTAGCAGTTCTGCGACTTTCCCTTCGGATCCCTCCGAACTCTGCCAATGGAGCTCGGCGTGCATGTGGCTGGAGTTACGGATGAAGTTTTGTCCGACGCACGGCTCGCCGTTAAGCGGACACTGTTAACATTTGGGATAAATCGGGTCCCTTGTATCATTCACAGATAATAGTAAGTATGAGCACACTTCGGAGAAGAGTTCACCGCGTTGACACCAGCTGGACAACCGGGCCGAGGACTTTAGTTGAGCAAGCGGCAGCCCACATTTGTGCGTAGTCAAAAGCAATGATATGAAGTCACCAAGTGGCAGGACGAAGCACCGACTCCTTCATCGGCAGAATCCTTGCTTGCAAGGTAACACTGCGACCCAGTGCCGTATTGAACGGATTTGATTCCCTAGAAAAGACGATGTGCGGTGGTGAGGACGACAAATCATACATCGTGCCTCGGCTGGTACACTCAAACATGCTCAAATTGTTTTTCTCACGGCATATAAAATTAGTCTGAATCGCGCTATTACTGTCACCTTGAGTGACCTTGGAGAAGGTAATCAGTCGTGCCTCGATTTATAAATTGCCTACATCCGAGTAGTGGAGTGTTTGATCGAAGCCAAATCTATGTCTGCTTCGGTCTTTGAAATTTGAACCTTGATACAGTCTGTTCCGGGCAGCTATGAGCTACCCCTGGTCTCGGCTCTCGGCGACAAAAACCTGAAGCCAACTCATGCCGACCCTCCCGCTACAGTCAGGACGCCTCCTATTAAATAAGAAGTAAATGTATTGATGTTGATAGGATAGTTTGAGCTGGAGGAGTTGTAGATCCGAAGCCCCGTGGGTGTCAATAAAAAAGATAAAAAAGAAAAGAAAAGAAAAGAAAATTGCTGCAATGTGTTGCAATGGACTATCCGTAAGCAAATCGATTATGTATTATTTCTTGATGAGTTGGAGCAAGTGCATCTGCGAGCCCTGCAGGTGTGGGTAGGTGCCAATACAGCATGTTTACCCGGCCTTCTGATGACTCTTGTAAATAAACCCATATGTCATGGACCATGATGATCAGAGCGACCATCTTCCCAAGTGCCATGCCCCTCCAATGATCCTTCCGGGCCAGATACTTAGGCGGTGTATGCAGGACCTTGATCAGTCCGGTGTACCTGTACCGATCGCTGGCAAATGCCGCATGTTTCCTGGTTTGCAATCATCCCAAGAGACCCTGCACCAAGCGCCAGAACAAGGGCTTGAATTGTGGAAGCGAAATTCTTACACCCTTGCCCACTTAGCTCCGACTCTGGCTTCACATAAGTCATGGCAGCCAACGAAGAGCCAATTCAGAGCAAGACTTCTCTCATAGTGCAAGAGTGTAGGGGACTCGGATGCAATCTGCAGACGTTACGTGGACCGCGAGCAGACACATGTCCTCTAGATCAGAAGGTAGACCCTGTTCCATCCCTGTGCTTGCATCTGGAAGCCAGACCGACATGGCAAGTGGGGAGCTGTGAGCGCTATCTGAACCTCATTGATTGCATGCATTGAACAAGGTTTAGCGAATTCACGTCATTTACCCAACTGGTTGGGAGTTACTGCTAAAGAATAAAGAGTGCAAACTTTGTGATATAAGAAAAGGGGAGGTTTATCATAGCGGTTATGTCTAGGGTAAATAAACGAACTCGTGCAATGCAGCATTCAATCATCCATTCCCACATCGAGCACCTCTCCATTTATTCATTTATCCCGCGTGTCAACCCACCTAGTGTTGGGAGCGTTTATGCTCGGACACACCTATAAGATACAGGTTGCATTCTGTGCCATGAGACATTAATCGGAGCACCCGCGGACAGAAGCCAAGGCACAACCACAAACCATACAATGCCTGATGTACCAGTCTTCACTGTGCGCTCAGAAATCTACTTTCGTTCTTCATTCCCGTCCTGATGCACATCATAGGCAGAGGATTTTGGCACGACCAGCAATTACCCCTCTGCCAAGCCGAAGAATGTCAGGAAGATGGTTTCATGCTCCGTAAACCCTACTGAATGCTCGTGATAGATCCTTCTGGGCTTCGCGGGGCCACAATGGTCCAGCACGTACACAAATCCCTGCACTGTGTCTAGTAGCACGAGCTTCTCATGGCCCATATCCCCTTTATATCAGAGAGCCATCTCCCTTGAGAGGGAGGCGTTATTCGGGCCCATTGGCCGCACTGCAGCACCCATCCCAGCTCCGCCGGCGCACACCAGGGTGGGATCCTCGCGATCTTCTGTTCTTCAGGGCTAATAAGTACGATACACAGGATGGCGCTAACCCCGTGGCAGAACGTCAAGCCATGAATGCAGCGCCTGGGAATGTAAGCCCGGTCGTCACGCATTGCGACCTCGTATACTTATTACATCCCTATAGCAGGTAACTTACCACGTGAAGACAACAAGCATTGCCCATTCATGTTCGAGAGCGACACGTTGCAAATGGGCTGAAGGCGGCACTGTGATATGTGGTGCCAATGTCAGGTGCTCCACGGTTTCAGAGCACTTCAGAAACCATCACGAGATCAAGAATATTAATGGGGGCATCCGAGTGCCTTGCAGGTGGAGTGGATGCCACAAGCGCATGCTCCGCAAGAACTTTGTTCGACATGTTCGCGAGCATCACCTGGGGCATCTCAGAGAAAAGAAGGACATTTGATGTTGGTCGGGATTCGGGATTGCATTGTAAACGTCGCCTATGTATATTGGATTATCCTCGTTGTTCGACTGGCTGCCTGGCAGCGTGAGATGATGAGAGAGCATGGACACCAACTTAATTGGACTCGGAGTGCACCAGCGAGGGACTGAAAATGATGTGCAGAGCAACCTGCGCACGCTGCGCCGAAGGACTAGTGAGCATCGGGCAGACAATGCCTCCTATTGCAGGCTTGTCCACACGCTCCGACCCAAGTGTCGAGACGGCATGGCTAACGATGAATGGACCCTGTAAGGATGTACGGATGCGTAGCGATCGAAGGCTTGATTTGAATGAGTGTCGCGTCATAGGGCCGGCTATTCGGTACGCGAATAGGGTTAGGAAGGCTCCACGGACAAAGTAGGACGTGGGTTCGCATAGACACAGACATCCCTTTAAGTCGAGTAGTTTTGACAGCGAGTTCCTCTGAATGTGGACCCGATATCCACTGACTTCGACAGAATTGCATGGTACCGTCTTCGTTGCAACACGGCAAACATCACACTGGAAGAGGACGAAAGTCAGTTTGTGGAAACAAGAGGGCGAAGACTGCGGACCTCATGATCAGATACGATAATCTCTGTCCCAGTCCGTTCACTGGCCGTGCGCCTAACCGTGATTTCTTAAAACACTTGTGAAGCCTGTGCAATACTTGCTCAACAGCGCCGCGTGGGCGGGAACGAGGTTGGTGCGAGCTGCACACCACTTGGGCGGAAATTCGACAACGGAAAGCAGTGGTCGTGGGTGAGTCATGTGTTGAGCGTGTTAGCCAGCGCGACTGAGACGCCTTGGGGAACAGGGGCACCAAGGAGCTTTGGACGAAGGTCGAATTTACCGAAGATAATCCGAGATGGGGTCATGAATTCTAGGTGGTGTCGTTCTGCCATAACCACCGATTCATTGAGTGATGATAGCCCGACGCTAAAGAGCTTGAGACACTACAAAGATTTTGTTGTCGCACAGCCCACGGCCTGACAGAGATGCGCACGGGTTAGAAGCCTTGTTAGCAGAGGACGCGAGCTGATATTTGGTCTTCGCACCGGTGTAGTAGAAATAAACATGCATGCTGTGGCTATCTGCCACGCGTTGATTGCTATTAGATATAATATCAGCTTCACGCTTTTGTTCGCGCGTTGTCTTCTCCCTGGGCTCGTTCCGTGCAGTGGTCAATGTTGTCCCTATTCCCGCTACCCGTCCCATTAAAATAGGACAGAGTGACAGCTATTAACATGCTTGGTCCGGTTGGTTAGCTCCAGTTCTACGGTGAGAAGTAATGCCAATCGAATCATACTGCAGGCGAGGAGGGAAAAGTCAAAGGCTCACGTTGCTTGCGAAGTACCGCGCAATTTTGCGACAATAATGCACTGGGGAAGGACGAGCAACACCACACCCGAGTCAGTGACGCAGGCAGTAGGCGGTGCCATCACCTGCTGACTCAACTCGCATCCGCCGTCACAGCCTCGATTACATAGTAGGTAAAACAAGAGTGATGGAAGCTTCCCATGGAACGCGAGGTATTTCAGTTTTTGGATGATCCCACGTATCTGCAGATTCCGCTTTTCCGAGCCGACCAACGACCAGCGGAGAACAACTTTGCCCTCATACTCCTACACTACCGTTTCTCCTTCCAAATTTCGACCGACACAAATCATTGGCGTTACGGAGCTTAGTTAGTGTATCGACCAACCGTTTCCCTCACACTTATCGGCCACAGTCCACGACTGTTGTAGCGTTCCCCAAACGTCACAAGTTCGCGCGCGCAAGTCACCTTTGTTTTCCTCATCTGGCAAGCTTTGAGCAGGTTAATCAATGAGTTCAGACGTACAGACAACATTGCCGTGACGATCGTATATATCATCGTTCAGAAGCCTCTCTTTGTAGATCCCTACCGGCAACCATAGGCATGGTTCCAGACGAAAAAGCAAGGTCATAGTGTAACGCCGTTTGGACACCGGAATCCGTGACCGGACCAATCGATCACTGCTCCGTGGGGTGGCGCTCAGTACCCTACCATATATGTATGGATCCTCGATTGCACGCATCAAGAATACCTCGAATGACACCTCGAACATCATGAATCTCTTTACAAAATGTCAAATGCCAGTGCTCGGTGTCTAAGCCATGTCCAATATAGCCCTCTAGCGCGATGACCTCGCTAGTCAAAATAATTATTAGTGAACGTGTTGTGTACCACCGTCTACCGGCGCACCGAGCTGAGTAGCTGCCGGCAGCCGGACCAGGGATAAATAAGTCATACTACGGAACTATTTCTTTTTGGGTAGTAGAACCAACGGCTGGCCAGGCTTGATGATATACAGTGTCAAGTAGAAACTCATCCCTGAATGAGGTCATCTCTTTATCACACTGCCTAAGGTTGAAAAAAATCCGAGAAGCAAGGACGCTGTGCATTGCCACCTGAGCGCTGTTACGAAACAGTACATGAGACTGCAGACGGCTGGGACATGGAAAAGAATACGAACGTGTGTAATGCGGGAATATATGTAACCTGTTGCAGAAAACGTGCTTAAATATGGAAAAGCAAGCACAGTGTTGTACACACTCACCGGTGCAGCTATATCCACAGCCATGTTAATTGCAGACAGTGCTAGGTGTAAAATGTCTCTAATCAAAGCAACTCCTCTGTGGAATGTCGGGAGTACCTACCAATGACACACCACATATACCCGATTCCGTCCCAATACAGTTTGTTCAAAATTTTATTGCGGAGATGGCGATATGTCCAAAATTTCTTCCAGGAATTCATAATTTGCAAAACTGGAGGAAAGTGAGATCTAATGCGATGCATAGTCATAAGATGAACGTACTAATCTCGAACACCATGAGGAAGACATATTGGGATGTGGCACTTCTCGACGATCCATGAGCACACGAGGATGGATAAAATTCTATCTCAACGTCCCGTTAGTGATTTGTCGGGTGAGCTGATCGGACTGACGATAGAAAGAAGTCGAGTCCCCGGGTAACGAGAAGTTGATGAACATCGGTAACACCTCCGCGGCTGCAATGAATACCTAGGTATGATCAGAACTTCCCGTCAACTGGGTTTGACTGATAGGCGTGCGTCGGAACAACTTACACCCCCCAACAGCAATAGAAAAACGAGCACCCTCTTGCTGCGATTCCACAAAGCATACGTGCGGAGTATCAAGAGTGCCTCTGCAAAAATGATGCTAGAAGTGTATGTAACTGAGAGAATGTCACCGAGTGCATAACATGCGTTGAAATAGGACTAGACCATCTAAAGCGACAATAACACTTCCACACTAGAAATCAGGTTCGATACGGTGAACGATCAGAAGCCGCACGGAAAGACTCACAGGTGGAGTAGCCAGTGCATCTGAATAATATTGGCCATTAGAAAATCCGATATAGACAAGAAAGCGAAACAGACCATAACAAGTCAGCGAAGACGAAATAAAGGGGAGGTATCTCGCTATCGTGAACAAGATACGTGCCAGCCCCCATTTTGAACCCCACATGTATTCTACCTGGCTCCATCTTTTAGTGTCGTCAAACGCATGAGTATAAATCATGAACCTCTGTAGAAAACGTCAGGCAATAATCAAACACCTAGGTGGGACACGTGTTAGATCGGGTCAGCGCTCTGAGAGCGTCGCACATACGAAAGCAGCCAGTGCAGCGACTACGGAGATGATGGATCAGCGGAACATATCCATGACATCAGGACTGAACCAGGCGTACCATTGAGGAGCTGCGGCGCGCAGATGCTCATCCATGAGCCCCGACTAATCAGATCCGTCGGATATGGAAGTGTGCTTACCTTGCTGGATTGGAGGCGGAAAAGGTCGTTCAGGACGTCATCTACTAATGCATACTTCATGAGCATCGTTCAGCCGTTCGAGGGGCGTCAGGGAGAATGGCGACCCGAGAGCCGCCACGAGGGCTTATTAGGGTTGGGTGAGCACCAATAGAATTTCTACGAGCGACCATTCGTGCCAGAATGTCATTGGCCACCATCTAATTCTTATCCCCATTTGCTCCTCGCCACCCGACAGGATGATGCCAAGAAACGTTATGTAACGAAGGTAACAGCCTTGATCGACTAAAAGGGTGCGCGTTCTTCGTATCACCAGCAGCGCCGGACAGCCGCATCTGATTTCGACGTTTCGGCTATTATTAGTAGATATACATGACCGCAGTGCCAGCGATGGGCGAAAGTTGCGCTGAGGAACAATCAGATAGCAAACGGCGACGGCGATGCATACTTGATGACATCCGATGGTGGTAAGTCCAACGGCGAAGGGCAAAAAACGAAAGCCGTCGGATAGCGATGAGAGTCGATGTTGGCCAGTGCGGGCGCCGTGACGTAAATGCTGTATTGCTAAGTGGTCACGTCGTCGTGATGCTGTTATTGTCGTCACTCAAATGCAGAGGCCACAGGCAAGTATGCGGCGTTCAGTGGTCCTGTTGCCGTGGGCATTGAAGTCTCCAGACACTTCGAATTGTTTCAGTGGGCGTCGAAGATCAACGCCCTCGTCCTCGTCCAAATCTCAGAATGTTTGCTACGTCTTGTTCTGGTCATTATCATCACGACGAGCCTTTGCTTCAATACTGGCCGTGCGCAACGGGCCCGGTTAGTCCTAGTATCATCAAATCCCCTTTCGCAAGTGGCTGACAATGTTGCTTTCCATGCCAGCCCAATCTAAACCGAGGCTGACATGCCAGCACGATTATAAACCACCTGGCCTTCGTCCTCTTTTCTCCAGTTCATTTGTCGTTGAACCATCATGTCTCCCATCCCGTCTGTCGTTACTGCTTTTGCGCTCTCATCCGCCGCTCCTTCCGTCGCTCTCGACCCAGATTCGGGTGGTCAGTCTGCTTCGGTAACGTCGCAGCACCTGCTCGGAACAGGTGGCTTCCTGTTCGCCGTGGTAGCGATTGTCGCGGTGGCGGGTCACTTCTACCGTGGACGAGGCACAGCCAACAATACCAGGGCGAACAATACCTGGTCCACTTTGGGTACTCTGTGGTTGTCTATGCGTCGGCGCGGTCCTTCCACGACACCCGGGACGGACTGGTCTGTTGACCTCGAGGTCGGTCTTGAGGTGGGTCGCACACAAGCATGTACTCTATGCTCGGGCTGATGCGTTCTCAGCACCACGTCAGCATGGTGTATGCGAGGTTCTTCCATCCGACATTCTGGAATGCGAGTAAACAAGCCTCGCCTCATGACGGGTTTACTGACGATTGTGTACTATAGCTCGTGGAATGTCATCCTGCCACGCCTTCCGCTCCGGCAGTCATTGTGGAAGAAGAAGCAAACGAGATTCCGGCGTCTGACGCGAGGTCGCCTGGCATGGTCTCGTTCTTGGACATGGACGATGACGGCGGCGATGATCACGAACAAGGCGACAGACCCGATCGGGCAAGTAAGAAGCCAGACGGAGGTGGAAAGTCCAGAGTCGAATCGGTTCCTCCCTACGACACGAGCTCCACGGTCAATGTCAATTTCACCAGCGAGGTCATCGGTACGACTACTCGTACGAGCGCATTCCTTTCCGTTCCCGACGAATACGAAGATGATCCGTCTAGAAGCACGTCGTCAGACTGCGACTGTGTTCTGGAAGAGCCCGACAGGTTGCCTGACAGCTCGTCGATGGATTCGGTGCTTGACTTCTACTTTTCGCCTTATGCCGGGATTTCGACCTCGTTACCAGGACCATTCTCCGGTATTCGGAGCCATGGTATGACTGGCATGGCTGACCTCACCCAGAGTTTCGAGGACGCGATCCACGAGGAGCACTACCACCTGGTATCCACAGTCTCTCGCAGAACCGGTTTATCCGAGCTCTCTCAGTTCATACGGACGGACCCAACCGTGGTCTGTAGGCTCCCGAAGTGGCATGATCCCGTGGACGACGACCCGATGGCTTGCAATCCCAGTATCAGCGATGACGATAGCCACAGCGGTTTGCGAAACAGTCGGGATTTCCAGACTTTCAAGAGCACGATTCTGGAAGAGGACTACAACCTGGTCCCTACGATAGCCTTCCGCACAACCGCACTGTCCAAGCTCGTAGACCCCAGCTTGGACTGCATTCCGCGAGCCCTTTCCGAGGACAGCGACTCCGAGTACGACGACGACGATGACGATAAGGAGGAAGAGGCGGTCGTTCCAAGCCTCACTCCTACGTGGTCTGTCGACAATGCCAGGCGAGACTCCCTGGACTCGACTTCTTCCAGCACCGAAACTGATAGCGATGAGTCCGACGAGGGACCGATCTGCCCCTTGACTCCCCCTCCGAGGCCGACCTTCGCTATGGTCAGCGTTCCCGATGTTCACGAGGATCGCATTGAATCACGGGGACCACCCTGGTATCAGGCGGAAGTCCAAGCCATGTCGCCGACGTCGTTGGATCCGCCTGTTTCGTTGCCGAGCAAGGCGTGCGTCCGCTCTCACAGGGATGCTCGCTTGCTGTATGGACCGCGGGTGCCTCTGGCGACGTTGCCTCGTCTCTGAGGTGCCTTCAGCACCATTATACCCCTTCCAACTATTGTCACTCGTTTGCACCCCACCCTACATTGGCAATTACGGTGCGTTTCACTTGATTCATTCTGCTATTCTCATATGATCCTGATCATTTCCCATACCCAAGCCAACAACACTCCTTTGACAAGTTCCCTGTACGTATCTTCCCTTTGCATCATACCAACGGTTCTAACGTGGTGCTACCAGTCCCTTGCCTGCACAGTCTCTTGCATCTGGTCTCTTTCTCGATATGGTACGTTCTAATGTCTTGTCCTGCTGACCTTCAAACTTAATTCTCGTCGATCCAGGTTTCTGCGGTTCAATCTCACATGATTGCCGCCTGTCTGTCTCCCGGTTTGCATCGGTGCGTAATGGTCTCCTCGTCTCTGGTGTATTGACCCATTTCGTCTAGTTTCGTGCCAAGTATTGTTGCATGTTTGCTTTTGGTAAGTTCTACAACCCCTCCAATTGCATTTCTAATGCTGTTGTCAGTGGCATCGGTATTGCCTCGGTCAGAAATTTCACGACACGGCTATCGGAGGGCATGCGTGGACTCGACGATGCTCCTTTGACGACATTTGTGCACACGTCAAACCGCCGGGATCCAGTTGGCTCGACAGGAGTGGGACCAGGGCCGACGATCGAGGCCCGGATACAAAGGACAAAGGAGAGCAATCGAGGGAAGAATCGTATGGACGAGGCCAAGACCCGAGCTCGGATCGAACATACACTGCTCAGCCTTCCATTACCCATCTGACACCCTCCCCGGATGTGCCTGCGGTTTAACGCCCACTTCGGTGTGGTCGGAAACCACAGTCGCGTCCGTTGACCCCCTTCCTCTTTCCTCTTCCGGAGTGCTGCAGTAGTGTGTGTTCGCTTCCGAGCTCAGATCTCGGCCTTGTGCGTGCGAATCTTGCCCTCGGTTACTCTCCTTTGCCCTTTGGACTCGAGCCTCGGAGTCGACCCTTCTCCCCTTCCTGTCGAACGAATTGGATCACGGTGTGATCCAGCAAGTACCCGGCGGCCCTCGCGCCAGTGGACAAGCTATCTGGACATTCCTGCTGGGCAAGTCTCGCCCAGCTCTCATGGTACGGTCCGTTTGCGTGTGCAGTATCTGTCGTCCGTGTGTCTTTCTATAGTCATTGTCGCACCGTAACCCAGAAAAAAATACAAAATTTATAAAATCCCAAAAGGTTCGGAGCGTAATTATAGAGGTGATGTTTGCTCTCGCTGGGGCATGATGTATAGTACACGCATGTACTCACCTGAACTGGTCCCAGTGATGTGCATATCTGCACTTGACTCGTCCGCATGAGTGCCCTCTTCGGAATCGATGCATCATAGCGGTTCGCTTTTACGCCTTACTCAGCGGTCATTCACATAATATCATCTATCATTGTTGAACATTGAGATGACTCGCCTGAACACGTTGCGCGAGCGGTTGAGACCTGGCAGAAGCCCTCATTTCGGTTCGCATGTCACATGCGAGGTCCTACACAACGTTACCCAGGCACGTGGGCCGACTGGGGTCAAATGGGGCTGAGCGCTGAGAGATGGATTCGGATGGGGAGCTTAAAACGATCTGTGAGCTTTTGGCGACATCGTTCTATCGTACCAAGGGGTGGGAGCTCAGGCTTATCGCATGTGGAAAGACCGTGTGTGATTGATGTCAGTAGCTAAGAGTTCTTGCCACGACTGCGACACCGTGATCATCGTATCTCTGGTCGTTCCTCAAATGGCGACGAAGGTTCCAGCCACATCACTTTGATACAACACAATATCGTCTGCATCGTACATGGTAACAGGAGCGACAGATGACAGCTGGCGTCAATGAATGCAGAGAGAGAGCACGCTCGAGAAGAACCAGAGGCGGACGCGAGAAAGGGAGGAACGGCCTGATGTGGAAAAGAGGCAACTGCGGCGCCAGGGTCAGATGACTCGAGTTGAAGCTGAAGATGAAGTTGGCAACGACAGCGCGACACTGCATTGGGTGCTGTATAGCTTCCGATTGACGCAGGACACCGAACACCGCACGCCCATATACGTTTATCGATGTGACATGGTTCTCTGAAATTTATCGACGATGCGATTCGCGGTGGGTTTTTCGTGTTCCTAGCGAATGTGAGCATCTGTCTACCTCCCCGCTCTTCCCTCTCCGCAAATACAGTTGTCCAATCGAAGGCTTCTTCGGCGCTTCTCGCACTCAAAGACATGGACGGATGGGAACCCGCTGCTGGCGTTCAATACACGTTACCCCGTCCCATTCTTGCGACCTCCACTTTTTTTAAATCAAATATAAAAAAAAGTATCATCCATCTCCCCTCGTTCGTTATCCGGTAATGTGGCATCGCCACATCTCTGTACTGCGACTTGGGCGGTACCGGTCACACCATCTCGGTTAGCGCCGATCTGGTTTCCGGATTTCGCAAGCCCTTCTGGCGCAGTTATTCGCGGAACTTCAGCGGGCTGGCCCCATTCCCATGAGGCTCCCTCCCATATCCGGCGTCACCACTACCATCTTGTTGTTGCCGCGAGTCTTCACCAGCTCTTCTGCCTTAAATGTGTAGGCTGCTTCCTGTACCCATCAGTCACTAATCATGCATCGTGAAAGTATCTGCTGGCGCACACCCAGCTCAGCCGAGCGGTAATTCGCTAACAATGGGTAAGTATTATTCTACATTCCAATGTTGACTACGTGGCTCTCATGCGATCTTTCTTTTTCCGATAATATCCCAAATGACACTCGCGGATGTGTCGGACAAAGTTTCTGCGTCTCACATCTCTGCAACATCCCTCCCAACGGCAGCGAACCAGGACTTTCCTACCCAATTTCCTAATACCATGGGATTTTCCAAAGTGTGAAGGAACAGCGGCGAACTCAAGCGTGGCACCACACGCCACACTACTACCCTCTCTAATCCACTCACAATGTGGTGCTGTCGAACGTGGGTGGGTATCCTTTATCGCAGTCATATGGTGAGCCGTTTCATCCTGTTTCAAGTGTAGAAGAACTCACATCGTCACGGATTGGAGTTGTCCCCGCATCCTCAAGCTCTCCAGTGGTTCCGTGGCACTCTTCTGCGGGAGCAGTGTTATTCTATGTGTGGTATTTGTTAACCCATACGACCGACAATCGGATGTCAAGGGTATCTCGATACGTACCAAAGGAACTAGCCCAGGAACCACAGTGAGCTTGGGGGCCCCCAAGGAATTCTTTCCACTCACTTTGGTATGAAGGGGACAAGGTAGTGCTGCTGGCCAGTAGATATGAATTCGAAGATACATCTCTCTGCTGCACTTCTACCCAGTTGATCTGTCATAAATCCTGTAAGTCATTGGTATCCCAGCGCGTGAAACATTTGGCTAACATTCTCCGGCTCTGCATAGGTACTATGTTCTTCGACGTCGGGATCCTCCGCCTGTCGAGTATTTCCGAATTGGGATGAAGAACGAATGTATATCCAGGGGCGCACGGGGGCTATGTATGTGACAGGCGTGATAGGGTCTACGGTCACGTCCATTTCTTGTTAGAAGATGTGGAGATTTGGAACGCAAGGATTACAGAAAAGTGAGGGAAAGATAAACTTTCCGCCTGTATTTATACTTACGGATTTTCCAAGAAACGGGGTAGGATGATCCATGAAATCAATGGAGGGGCACTCCAAACAGAAGCGTTATGGAGTGCCGCGTCGTCGTATCAGCACCCGTTTCATTGCCATCCGCCAGATCGCCAATTGTGCCCAACAGTCATTATATCTCCGCATGGGGTTTTTATTTGGATTTCCCTTTTTGATATGTGAACAGGTGGCATTTCCAAGTGGCGTTACTTACCTATGGTCCTTTTTTCCTGGATGCGTTGGTTGTGAGCCGAGACGAGAAGAATGATGGGCTCACGGCATACCTTGCACTGTCCCGCACCGAGCGTAGTCAACAGGAGTAGTTCTGGCGCCCGCTCCGCATGGCTGCCCTTCTATCGCAACGCTTGGCTCATGGCAGAAATTTGTCAAACGACGGGGTGCTGAGAAGATCTTAGATCGTAAGTGCGGCTGATGCCGAGAATGTAGGATGAACGATATCCGGAATGAAGTTGATGCTGACATCGACAACCACGTGGAATGTGTGCCTAGTTAGTATCAAGATTGATCAGCGCACATGTGCGTGAGGTTTTCAGACTGAGTGACCGTCATGTCCCTGTTCTTCAAGCCTAACGACAATGTTCTACAGCACATTGCATAGCTCGATGGCATCTGCGTCGTGACAGTAAAGGCGGTCGAAAAAGCAAATAACTATTGTGTACGAGAACCGAAGGGAGGGGACACGTGGCAAGAAAGGAACCCGTTATGAACGCGAGAAGTTGCCAGGCTTAATGTATCCACCCGAGAGGGCGGATGCTCGAGGAGCTGTACATACAGCATCATATCCCGAGTATACATATATGTACTAGCTCTGTCGCACGCGGCAATTGCCAGCGCAAAGTACCGTCGGCTTAAAGCTTGAAACCCGAATTTACCAAGTAGCGCTGTTGTGTACAGCCCGGCTCCATTTTGAAGGGTTCAGGCTCAGGGACATGTAGCGTGAGCAGGCGTTGCAGTTGCGGAAACAAGACGGCAACGAGAGACGTCGCTTAGCTTTCCGGCCCAAGCCCCGGATCGTCGTCGGATAACGCTCGCAACCGACATCGGGCTCAGGGACGTAGGTTGCATGACTCGCATGACTCTCAGAGATTGGTATGAGGAGGGTGAGGCCTTGAAACCTTGAGACGGCAGGCGTCGCAATCGCAACGGATCCCGAGCTTAGCTTCCGGTGTAAGCCCCGATTGTCGACAATGCTCACAGCCGACCTCGGGCTCGTCAGCCTACATATCTGTAGGACTCCAGGAGCGTCAGTTAACGTTGCGTTTGTCAGGCTCTCAGCGTGAAGTTACGCAACTTGGAGGACCAAACGGGAGTTCTGATTGGACCGGCGTAGTACCCGTAACTACCAGTAGGTGAAAGTCACCTTGCCCTAGGCGACTCTCCTCCAGCCTTTGGACTGGAGCCTCGAATCTTTTCCTGTCAGGCCTGTGCTTGGCTATGGGTTTATAGGTTTCCTTGTCTCACGCCACGGTCTGACGATCAATGTCAGTGCGGTTCCAATAAGTCGAACAAGTAAAATTTTGGGGTGAGTACGTTGGACGCTGTGGTGGGTGCTGCCGATGTGCAAGCCAAACGAGAACCGCGAGGATAAGTGAGAGCGAGGTGTACATGGATGTGGAGAAGAAAAAGATTTTGTGTGAAAATGTCGCTTAGATCAGAACCATGGACCTCCTTGAGGTGTGTCGCTACCCCAAGTTCATCAACCAGGCTATCTACGCAGTCAAGTTCAAGGGCGTCAAGAACGTGGGCACCATCCGCTAGCGCATCAGTAAGGCCACCGCGATGGAACCATGTAGTGCTGCATCTGTGGCAGTTGCCTCAAATGACGAGGTAGGCAGGTTCAATCAATATGAGGGGCTTTATACACCCTCGTCTTCGGTGTGAAGAGCACTACTGAGTGGCTGGAACGGGGGTGGTATTAGCAGAAGCAAAGCTGAGGACGGGGGAAAGCAACGCTCAATCCCGCACAGCATTACCTAGGGCATGTGGGCCAATTGGGGAAAATACGGCGGAAGCACAAATGGGTGGGAAGACTAAGACGATCTGTGAGCTTTTGGTGATGCCGCTCTACCATCCCATCTGGTTAGCCGAGCGGTGGGGGCTCAGGTTGATTGCATCTGGAAAGACCATCAACATGAGCTATGTCAGGAGGCTTCTAACGTGGCTGCGACAATGGATCACACCCTCCATATACATCCCTTTGATAGAACATGATAGCTCTACACTGCATACAGCGACGGGAGTTGGACCCAGAGGGTGGATGTCGGCTGCGTCCAAGTAGGGTTGCTCACGGGTAACATCGTGGGTTGGCGAACGAATATTGTACCCGTACCCGCAAGGAATGCAGAGACAGGAAGCATATCTCCGGGCTTAATGGATATCAATCTGGGAAAGTTGGAAACAGGCACTGCTTTGTTGTCTTCTGGGGAATGGAATATTACCAGAGCAATGATATGGTTTCGTAGGGTGCCAGGGAGGAATGCGGAGTTGCTACACACAGCATGATGGCTGTCAAGGGGGAAACTTTTATGAGTTGTGAATAGCTCACGGGAGAATATGGATATGTTGAGATGCACCGTGTTGTCTGCAAGCCATCCTCGCCGATCACATCCCCACTCGTGGACAAATAAGTAGTTTGAAACGTTGCATACGAGACTTGGTTATTTTCTGTTCTATCTTGTGTTATATCAATTACGAGACCTGTTAGAGCAGCATAGCGGCCAGAGCCGCACGCGTCTCAGCCGTTCTCTGTGTCCCTGTCCAAGTTACAGGTGGCAGTGGTTAGCCTGGTGACCAGACTGCTGAGGCACCGCACGCTCATGCAACGGGCTTTGGCAGCTGAAATCTGTCGTATGTGCAACCACTACTTCTGCGCGTGGTATGAACCCAGAGAAAACACCTGGAGCAAGTCAATATCGTTGCAGTACCAGCACGTACATCCTCCCGCCTGTTCTCACTGCATACCACCTAAACACATTGTACACCCAAAGCCGAAACTGCGATGCGGGAGCATGAGTTTAGTGCCTCACTGGTTGCAGGCTGCAAAGATGAGGCCTTGAGAGAGGCATGCAATAGGGAAATTTTTCTCCCAAGATTTGCGCGTCTTTGGCAGCTGTCGTTTTATCGTCTGAGTACTGAGTGTTGGAACCGATCATCTATGTATAGCTTCCAATTCGCGCACTGGGACACCGAACACCGCACGCCCATATATGTCAAACATTGATCAATGTGACATCTTCGACTCGCAGTGGGTACGACACCGCTCGTCTTTGTCCCCACTTTCCCCTCTCTGCAAGTACAGTTGCCCAACCAAAGGCCGCTTCATGGGCACTTCTCGCGCCCAGACACATGAAGGCATCGAGAAGCATTTCTGGCGTTTACCCGTTGCTGGCCTCGTTCTTGCGACCTCCGCTTTTCGGGCCTGCACTTTTCTTAAGCGCCGGCCCATCCATCTCCCCCCGTCCGTTATCCGCTAGTGCGGCACCATAACATCTCCGTACTTCAGCTTGGGATGCCACACCATTTTTTGAGCTTGGTGAGCACCGATCTGGCGCCCGAAATTTTCGTAAGCACTGTCCAACCGAAGTTGAGCGTACTCAAGCGGGCTGGCCCCGTCCCTACGAGGTTCCCTTTGTCGTATCCAGCATCATTCTTGACGTTTCAGGTGTTGTGAAAGACTGACATCTGCTGGTCCACTCCTGGCTCAGCAGAGTAGTTAACACTTGTTTGCCAACTGCCACTCTGTAAAATGCGTGGACAAGCAATGGGTAAGTACCATTCTGCTTTCTAATGTTGAATATGTGACCCTCATCGTCTCATTGATCTTTTCTCTCTCGATGATGCCCCAAATGGCACTCACGGATGTGTCGGTTAAAGTTACCGCGTTTCACGTCTCTGCAACAACCCTTCCAACGGCAGCGAACCAGAGCCTTCCGACTCAATTTCTTGATACGGTGAAAACCTCCAAAGTGTGAAGGAACAGTGGCATATTCGACCTTGGCACCACACATCTCAGCGCCACCTTCCCCAATCCACTCGCAACAGAGTGTTGTCAAACATGGGTGGGCCTTATATGGTGAGCCGCCTTAGCCTGTCGCAAGTGTAGAACTTACATTGTTGCGAAACAAAGATGTCCCCGCATCCTCAAGCTCTCCATCAGTCCTTTGGCACTCGCCTGCGGGAGTGGTGTCATTCTGTATGTGGTATTTGTTAGCACATGCGACCGACGACCGGATGTCGAGGTCTTGATGCGTACCAAACAAACTGGCTTAGCGACCATAGTACGCCCGGTGGACCCAAATAAATCTTCCCGATCATGGAGGATTGCTCTTTGGCATGAAGGGCATGCAGGCTGTGACCAAACCGTGTCGCTGTACAGCAGGTGTGGATTCGTCCGTACACTCGTCTGCTGGGCTTCTGCTGAATTGATCTGTCATAAACAGTGTGAATCTAAATCGTCGATATGCTCGTGCATGAAAATGTCTTACTAACATTCTCCAGTCCTTCACAGTGCCAGTAATTCCTGGCGCCGAAATATTCCACCTATCAAGTTCTTCAGAATTGGGATGAAGAACAAATGTATATCCAAAAACCCACGGGGCGTATGGACGAGGCAGCCGTGACAAGGTCAATGGTTTTGTCCATTGCAATTGTACAACCCGTGGTTTGCATTGGATGGTGTGGAGATGAGTGACTAGGATGAAAGTGAGGGAACAACCAAAACTTCTCGCCTGTATTTATGCTTACGCATTTTCTGAAGCACAGGGTAGGAGAACTCGTGAAAACCACGGAGCGGCACTCCAGGTAGAAGGTTCATGGAGTGCCTATCATTGCGGTGTTTTTTGCGACCGAACCATCACTATCCACAGGTGTTGGGACCACGACTATATAATGCCAAATGGAGGTTTTCATTTGTTTGCACCGCCAAAAAACTGCATCCTGGCAGGAAATATTTCAAGCATTACTTCCTGTGGGCCGTTTTCTTGGACGGACTAACCATGAACCGAGGCAAGCACAACGGCGTATTCGTGACATGCCTTCCATTGGCCTGCATCGAGCGAACTCAACAGAGGCGGTCATTTTTGTATCCGCTCCACACGACTGCCCTTTTACCGCAACTCCTGGTTCACGGACCATTATCTCGCTCGATAGATGCTCCAAATTATGCTCATATCTCTGGCCAGTTCGAGACAGCCAATCCACTCAAACCAGCCTCGCTTTGCCTTTTCCTTGGTACGCCCGGAATAGGAGGTCGGGAGCAATAGGCTAGCTTGGTTCCATCGGAACATTGTCCTCTTACTGGTCAATTTGCCGGTTGCACTGATGAGATCTAACGCTGATCCAGTGATCGGAGATTACTCTGTAATCACGCCGGAAGACTCCTGTCGGAGGCCTGTACATATTGCCCGTCTTGCAGGCGCAGAAAAGACATACTGTTGGAGATCGTCCAGTGGACGATACGAGACTGAGTAAAGGAAGGGAGCGTGGGCTCTCGCGACTGCTAACGCTAGTGTCCGAATAAGGGAGGTAGGAAGCCCACGGTAAAATGTATCTACAGCGGGCTGAATCTCCAACACATACAACTACGGTGCTGAGCACCGCCTTGCCTCCATCTATTCAACGCCCCTATTCGACGAAGAGAAGCACTGCATAGATTGCTTCATGGGAATCTCCTGGTGAATCAGGCTACTTGTATATTTCTATTAAGTGACCAGACCGGCTTCCATCATGCATCATTTCAGGATGCAATGGCCGAACCTGACGGCAAGCAGCTCTGCGGAGTGCTCCGATAGAGCAAGACAATGTGGAGGCCGATTCGATGCCTTGCCTACACAACAAATGAACTTGGTACATGCTGTATCGTCTTGGAGACTGCAACGCGTGCAACCACCATCCGAGAAAGGGAAGCGTGTGGGCACTCATGGCCACCTGTGACTATGGCATGATCAAACTTTGAAAGTGCGTGCAACATACTTCGCCCTTTTTCTAGACTGGCCACCAAGTCTATTGTGCACTTCCCACCTTTGTACGCACAAAAATAGCGATGGCTGGCTGATACCTGAAATAGAGAACTGACGTGGATGACGACCGCAGCGGGAGTGTGGGATCAGTTCATGAGGATTACGGTGGCCATAGGGAAAGAGGATCAATTTGCGCGGGATTCTTCCTAATGTGACTGCGATGTTCCTCTAACAACGAGATTTCTGACTATTAATTTGCCAACTAAAAGCGAAACGAGAACCTAACAGTTATGAACGCGAGAGCCGGCGACGGAGCGAGAACCGACGACAGAACTTGCCCCTAAGTTTGACAGATCTGAAACGAAGTCAGATTTATGGCCTGCTGTACCTGAGCTATGCGGTGACAAGATGGAGTTGGTGGATGCGAGCTGAATGATCAGTCGGAATGTAGAACATGCTGTGCCCTGACTAGGTGTTGGGTTGCAGTACCGAAACCTTCGGAGGGACACAACTGCCACTAGCCATATAACGTCATCTCCCCGGCTTGGTCGCATGAATCCATTAC
Source organism: Sutorius eximius (assembly GCA_038089815.1). NCBI lineage: Eukaryota > Fungi > Basidiomycota > Agaricomycetes > Boletales > Boletaceae > Sutorius > Sutorius eximius. The sequence continues at coordinate 7,346 of JBBPLN010000255.1, read as the reverse complement.
CAGCAAAGTGTCGCCAGCTGAAACCTTGAAATCCGAACCCTGAAGGGTTGGTTCTGATATGTTACCATGTAGCAGTGTGGCCACCACAGCCCGGCTCTGACTCCATCTTCGAGGGCTCGGGCTCGGGGATGAGAGATTGACTCGATGGCAAGCATCGCAATCACGACGGCGAGAGATGTCGGTGCAAGTCCTGGATCGTCAATGACATTCATAGCCAACCTTGGCCATCAGCCTACATGTCTCCAGGACTCCGGGAGCCAGTCTGCATTGTGTTCGTGAAGGCTCCTGTGAGATTACACAACTTGCAGGCCAGACGAGTCTGATTAAACCGGAGTACCACCAGTAAGTGCAAGGTGATTGAGCTCTCCTCCAAGTCCGGCCCTTGAATTTGAGCCTCGATTTCAGTCCTTCCTCGAATCAGATATCACAATTAGTTTATCAGTTTCCTTCATGTATCACACCACACACACTGTTCATCCTGTGCAGTTCTAACAAATCAAACGATGGAAATGCGCAAACATTAATTCGAATGTCTGAAAATGAGAAAGGTACGTATATACAACACCTAAATATATAAATAGATAGATCAAGCCACCAACCCAGGAGAAGCAGAGGAGAGATCGAGCTCAGTCCAGCCGCCCACCCTTGGCGTACCGCTTCTCCGCCTCCCAATCCCCCGACTCGTCCGCACACGCCCACCGGATAATCAACACGAGCGCGGTGATAAAGCCGGCGAGGAAAGAGAGGGATACGTACGGATGTGCCACGACCGAGTGCTCAAACGAGACGAGGGCATCGTTGAGTGACTGTCCAACGGTGGTCAGAACGCGCACGTGTAGAGTGGACGAAAGGGACGTACGTGGATCGCACGCTCAAAAAGGTTGCGCGAGTGGCTCGGACGTGCGGTACCCGCCAGGATCGCTTCCAGCGCAGATCCAACGCTCACCGAGTTCAACGAGATCGCGTGCCCCGTACCGTCCTTGTTGTAGTACAACAGACGCTAGCCGGCGCGTCAGCTGGAAAATGCACACAATACAAGCGACGCACCTCATGATCAGCAATGATAATCTCGGGTTCCGTCTCCGCCTTGACACCATACATGTCCTTCATCCATTTACCCCACTGACCCGCATCCATCCACGTAAACAGCACGTCCCGCCCGCCCGCACCCTCGCTCCGCCGTGCACGCAGTCGCCACTTGTGGGCGATATCATGCAGCTTGTCCGACACGGCCGTGCGCTGGCTCGGGGGCGTCGCGACAATGAGCACCAGCGGTCGGTGTGGGGCGTACATCACCTGCTGGAGCACATCCTTGGAGAGCTCAAACGACGACGGGAACCGGTGCGTGTGCAGCCACATCGCGAGCGCGTCCGTTGCCGTGGTGGACGCAGACTGCGATGCCGACGACAGGTAAAGGACCGCGACGGGCTCACGCGCGTCCTTGTCCTTGAACGCGAGGAGCGCCGAAGGGGTGCCCGAACGGATATTGTATTTACGGAAGAGCTCCGGCGACGTAGAGACATAGACGGGCGGCGAGCCCAAGAGGATCTGCGAGCCCTTGGCGACGTCGTTCTAGCATAGCCGGTTCGTTGAGTGGTAGGGTGCGGAACGCGAAACACTCACCACGACTCGGAGATCGGATGCGTCGTGCAGCAAGAGGTACAAGACCTCGTTGTCGCGCACGACTTGATCCAGCCCCGACGCATCGACCACCTGCATCGTTCTAAAGTGTGGTAAGTTGCACGACGACGACGGAAAGGAGAGGGGACGCACGGGTTGGATGCCTTGTCGGTAAAGGCGACGAGTTGGTCGTACGACCGCCCGCCCGTGTACTCAGTCTTGGCCCCATGAGCATAAAAGAACATCATCGGAAACCCGGTGACACCCTGACTCGTACACAGCGCCTTGTGCTGCTCGCAATCCACCTCGGCCACGTTGAGCTTGTGCTGCATGCGTCGCCCGAGCTTGGCCCACGTAGGCGCCAACTTCTTGCAGTGCCCACACCTAAGCCCGAATTGAGTCCAATGATGGTACGAGAAAGCATGGCACGCTACCAGGGTGCGAAAAACTTGATGAATGCCGGTCCTTGCGCAAGGAAACTGTCAAATGTGCGTACATCGAGCGGGAGGACCGTTCCGGACGGGTTTGGGTCCGTGCGCGGCGCTTGTACGATGGGTTCGGGCGACGGTGTTGGCGTGGGTGTCGGCGTTGGTGTTGGCGTCGGCGCCGGCATGGCTTCTTGCTCCGAGTAGAGTACTGGCGCCGGCACGTCGTCCTGCACCATCACTTCCTCCTGACCCGTTCGCTGCGCACGTGCACCAAGATACTCGACGAGAAGGTGAAACTCTCTATCAGCACTGTACGACTCCACAAGCTCGCCATCACGATAGAGATTCATCTGGGGGTACCCGGTGACGCCGTTGTCGTTGCACAGGTCTGAAAGCGTCGGTAAGTCAATCGGGATGACGTGGACGGCACGCACCGCCATTGAGTGCGCAGTTGACTTGAGCGAGGTGTACCCCCGGGTCGGGCATGCTTTCAAAGTGGTCCACGACGTCGTTCCAGGTCGGCTCAAAGTGGCGACAGTGCGGACAGTAGGGCGAAAAGTGCTCGACGAACCTAGACTGGTGTTAGCTCAAAGTTCGTAGCGCTGACCGACGTCGTACCATACGCCCTGGGCGATCGTCTGCTTGAAATTTTGGGGTGTGAGTACGTTGGACGCTGCCGTGGGTGCTGCCGTCGTACAAGCCGCGAGAACGGCGAGGACGAGGGAGAGCGGGGTGTACATGGACGTGGAGGAGAAAAAGGTTGTAATTGTGTGTGAAAAGATCGCTTAGATCAGAACCATGGACCTTCTCGAGGTGTATCGCTGCCCCGAGTTCATCAACCCGGCCATTTACGCGGCCAAATTCAAGGACGTCAAGAATGCGGGCGCCATTCGCAAGCGTATCGTCAAGGCTGCCGCGATGGAGGGCCCAGAGGGCGACAAGGAGCGCGATGCGGTCAACTTTGCGTTCATCAACGCCAGGCTGGTCGGTCTATTCACATTCGGACTCGCTCGTGCTCACGATGTAGATTACGAGCCCGCTGCATTTACAGACCGCGGTTGTGCAGGCGCTCTTTGCACAGTCGGACAAGTCGATGCGGACAAAGACGGTCCACTCCGAGATCATCTGGAATCTCAATCCGACCAACAACGTACGTGGCATCCGCGTTCCCCATAAAGCCGTGTGTCAACCTCGCTAGATCACGGAGGCATTGAGAAGGTACGGTGTTTCGGACACGACGACGGATCTCATCGTTATGCATATCGCGTCGTGGGAGAGAGAAGACGTCCTGGAACGGATGCGTAACGTTGTCGATGGCGAGCTGGACCTGCTCGCGAACGTTACTCAGATAACCGACTGGAAAGCGGTGATAAAGGCTAGTCATGGCCTCCTATCGTCCTTTGAGTGCTGATCGCTGCATAGGATTACAAGCTGGACCAAGAACCAGCGTTTCAAGGATGTACAGGAAGCACGCCAGAGGAAAGAGGGCTTATCGACAACCTCGTTATAAGTTCTGTCGCGATGAAATCTATCATGGCCTAGATGCCCTTGCTTGATCAGACCTGCCGTTGGCGTCACCCCATCTGTGGAGCGTTTACATGGCCGCACAAGACGCCTGCTCCGTTATCGATCGCGTCGTGTGTACCTGATCGACTTTCTAGTTCATATCGCGCCTAGTGGGCTCACAGCGTCGTTCCCGGGACGTAATACCCTGTGGGGAGGGGGGCCCTATTTGTCACTGATTGTGTGAGATGCCCCTTGGGAAATTTTCCGAGCCGACTCTTACGTCTGGACATATTTCTTGACCTCTTCCTCGTCGTTCCTTGTCTTGTTTTTTCCCTTTTTTTTAATCCTTGTAGAGTACCGTCATGTCGTCCGACACCGCGCCCGTTCGTCGTCGCCGTCACTCGGGCACCGCAGATCCAGCAGGCCGGTTGTTCAAGTTCGAGGTCGACACCGAGCCCGAGCTCACCATAACGCCTCCACCACGTCCCAAATCTACCCCCGTCGACGAACGACCTCAACGACGTCGTCGAGCGAGTTCCGCGTCCGATTCGGATCGCTCCGAGAAGGAGACCATGCAAATTGATCCAGCAGATTCTGTCGAGCACCACATCGACAGCCCAGAACGTCCAACACGACCTCTACCTGCATCAAAATCACGCAAGATGACGTCCAACAACCCCCTTCCACACATCGCGAACCCGTCCATGCTCCCCGTACAGGCACACGTACCCAAGGGTGGCGTGGCATCTTCCCAGCGACGTTTGTTTGTCATCCTCGAACAGGCCTGCCTCGAGGCGTACCGTGTTACCAGCGGTGGCAAAGCCAAGGGCGGAAGGGAGGGCGATGTCAAGTATACGCTCCTCAACTGCGATGACCACCAGGGCATCCTCGCCAAGACGGGCAGGGACATTGCCGACGCCCGTCCCGATATCACCCATCAGGTCGGTCCGCTCGCTTTGACCCGCCCTCCGTCTGATTGCCTTTCCAGTGTCTGTTGACGCTGCTCGACTCACCCCTGAACAAGGCTGGACTGCTCCAGGTGTACATTCACACCGCCAAAGGCGTTCTCATCGAGGTCAACCCACACGTGAGAATACCACGGACGTTTAAGCGATTCAGCGGCTTGATGGGTATGGGATCGTGCTCGATTCGTTCTCTGCGCTCACACCGTCCCAGTTCAACTCCTTCACAAGCTTTCCATTCGTGGCGTCAACGGGCCCGAAAAATTGCTCAAAGTGATCAAGGTAGCCGATTCGGCCGTATCGTCCCACCACTGCTAAACCCGCACGCAGAACCCCGTTACGGATCATCTCCCTGTCAACACCATCAAACTAAGCAAGTCCAATCCAGTGGCGTCGGCCGATGCACCGCTGACAACCCTCTTTAGCACTCTCAGGCGACGCACAGACGGTCAGGCTGTCAAAATACTTGCCCACGCTCCCAGAGACGCACTCGATTGCCGTCTTTGTTGGTGCGATGGCCCGTGGTCGTGACGACTTTGCCGATCATATCGTCGATGAAAAGATCAGTATCAGTGAGTATCCGTTGAGCGCCTCGGTCGCGTGTGGCAAGGTATGTGGTCCGTTCTGGTGTGAGACCGATGCCCATCTCTCCCAAGTTTTGCTGCGCGCTCGAAGAACTCTGGGATATCGTGTAATCCGCCATCCCGACCGATGTACGACCACGAAAATGTATTGGAGAAAAACACACGTGTCCACTCGTTGCATTTCAACCTGCGTTGCTCAGACGTTTTGTATGTTTATTCGACGAGCCGCATCGTGTACTATTAGTAGACGACTCCTGGCCCCATCGCATTAGATGCGCGACTCAACTCGCTTGTCTGGGCCGTGGATTTAATGATGCGAGTCCATTTTTTATGTACAGCCCCGCGCATGTCCTATTTGAGTTTCAAAATCTTTCTTGTTCTCTACCATGTCCTTCCTCGAACCCGCCAACGCTAGTCCACTCCCAGCCGGTATCACGGACCCAAACTACAGGCCACTCCCAGGCCGTCTTGGGAACCTCACACAACTTCAACACCACGCCCTCGACACCCTCCGACGACAGCTCGTCGACGAGGGGCGGTTCGTACCACAGCGGATGGACGATGCCACGCTCCTTAGGTACGTCGTCGCTGTGCACACCACGCCCGCCTTGCGCGATCCGCATCGATGACGGTGCGATGCGTGTGCACGCGCGGTTTGGTTTGACGTTGGACGCACCGACTCATGCCCTTTGCCACGCAGGTTCCTTCGTGCGCGCAAATTTGACGTCGTCAAGACCAAGGTGATGTTGCTCTCCGCCGAACAGTGGAGGAAGGATTTCGGCGTCGAGGAAATCGTCAGGTGGGTCCTGACCCGGACCATCTACCCACGCTGATGCGACCCCGCCCACTAGGAACTTTGAATTTACGGAAAAAGAGGAGGTGGACAAGTATTATCCCCAATACTACCACAAGATGGACAAAGTACGTCGATCGCCACGTTTCACGTCCCGCACGCTCATCACCCATCCCCTAGGACGGCCGACCCGTCTACATCCAGCGTCTCGGCAAGATCGACGTGACCGCGCTCAACGCCATCACGACCCAGGACCGCCAACTCCGCCGCTTCGTCCTCGAATACGAAAAATTCCTCACCGAGCGTCTCCCCGCATGCTCCGCAGCCGTCGGTCACCCCGTCGAGACATCGTGCACCATCATGGACCTCGCTGGCGTGTCCATCACCTCGTTCTACCGCGTCAAGGACTACGTCTTCCAAGCGGCCGGGATCGGGCAAGACCGCTACCCCGAGTGCATGGGCAAGTTTTACATCATCAACGCCCCGTGGGCGTTCACGAGCGTGTGGTCCATCATCAAGCCATGGCTGGACGAGGTGACGGTCGCCAAGATCGATATCGTGAGCAGCGGCAACGTGCGCGAGAAGTTGCTTGCGCAGATCCCGGCAGAGAATTTGCCCATCGAGTTTGGCGGGCTGTGCCAGTGCGTCGGTGGGTGCTCGTTGGGCGACGCTGGTCCGTGGAATCCGCAGGTGCAGCAGAACGGGGTAGTATAGAGGACGTTGGGTTTGGTTTGCATGTGCGCGACGGGGCTCAAGCGGTAATCTACGTTTACGCAATACCTAATCGTGTGGAGCAATTTGTCTCAAGGACTGGATTCATTGCTTGCGTTGTTTAGACGGTTGAAATCGCATTCGAGATGGTGTAATGTCTTGGTCAAGATCGTTCCGTACATTGCCCTAGGATCATGGAGGGATCGACTTAAGACATTGGCTCTTGTCAAATCTCTGCCGTTGTTATCGTGCGAACCGGATCGAGATCAGGCTCGTATTTGGTGAGATGTGTTGGAGGTAGGTGTGGTTTGCGAGATGGCTTCAATGCGTGGACTACCTGATCGACAGTACTGTATCAGTGTTCGTCCTTGGTCCGACCAAATGGCATGTGATATCACGATACATCCCGAATGGCCAGCGAACTCATCCCAAAACCCAAGTCCCAATGCGAGAGGAACTCCTTCCCATAATCTAGTCCACCTCGCTACGTTTGCACAGCTCGCCTTCCCAGTGCTTGGGCCAGATCAAAAACGGGCCTCTGCGGCCGAGAAGATACCAAAGCATGCCGTTTAATCTTTCGGCACGGTCGCACATGCCAGATGCGATCGAGGCTGACTCGGCGAGAACCTCGAGTAGCTCTCTACAGCATCGCAATGTAGCGTTGTCCGATGATGCAGTATACCGGGTTCCGTTAAAGTCGGCGCCGTCGAGGATGTAGGATGATGCCGGGCAGGCGATGCAG